>CM019702.1:16667761-16867761 GCA_009760885.1 Achatina immaculata
CACTTAAGATATACAACCAACCGTTCGGTGAACAACGCAGCCACCAAATCATTTACGACGAGGCCAAGACCATTCATTCATTTGCATGTCCCTTGTGGAACTTTGCCTCCATAACAGCACTCCTGTAGGCCTCTCGGTTGTGAGCAAGATGGCCTGCTGCTGATGCATCCATTTCCAGATCATCAACTTTGTCTTGCAGCCATCTTCGCCTTGGTCTTCCTCTCTTTCTTTTTCCCATTATGTACCCTTCCAAGACGGTCTTCTCTAGATTATCACGACGTTTAATGTGTCCAAAATATTTAAGTTTTCTCTGTTTAATACTCTTTACTAGCCAGCCTTCTTCAATATTAAGTTCTTGTAGTATGGATATATTTGTTCTTTTTTTGTGTCCATGATATTTGAAGAAGTCTTCTGTAGTATTTACATTCAAAGGCATTTATGTGTTTCTCAGCTGTTTTGTTAAGTGTCCAGGTCTTACAGGCATATGTTGCGGTGGGAAAAATGCATGCCCTTAAAAATATTATTTTTGTAGTTCTGTCTGTTCCTCTCCACAGATTCTTTAGTTGTTTTACTTTCTGAAGAGCATTAGATGTCATCCTTTTATTTTTCCTCATTGTATCTCCATTATTAGTTAGTAGTGATCCAAGATATTCAAAACTCTCCACTTCTTCCAGTTTTTCCTCAGTGATACATATATCAGCTGCCTTGTTTGTTTTGTCAGTTGTCATCAATTTAGTTTTCTTCGAATTAAGATAGAGGTTTTGCTCTTCGCTGTTCTTACAGACTGATATAATTAGTTTTCCCATTCCTTTTTGTGCTGTGGACAGTAATACTGTGTCATCAGCATATCTAATCTCTGGAATTTCATAACCTCCAATTGTTATGGCATCATGACATTCTTAGTCTACATCTTATATAACATTCCTCATTATATTTCCAGTATATAAGTTAAATACATAAGGTGACAATATGACCCCTGACGGACCCCTTGTTTTATGTCAAACCAAGTTGTTGTTTCACCGTTTATTATTATAATATAATTTATTATATTATGGCCAAGACCATAATAATAATTTTAAAAAACCAATACAGACAGCAGTGGACAAATAGGCTAAATATAGACAGGGCCCCTGATACTAATCGAATCCATCAGTTATAGAGACACCAAAAGACCATCCTGTCCCAATTAAAAACAGCTCACTGAGTAAACAGCCTGCTGTCAGCGGCCGGGACATTAGGTTGTGTACGCTATTTAGTATACAAGTTGTTGCAGAGATATTTCCCAGTTAGTTCAGGATATGTCTCGGTGGGCGAGCCATCGTATGGGAAAGTGGATGTGGTTGGTTCTTGTTATTGAATAAAGTGTTATTGTGTCCTGTATTGATTATGTTATAAGTGAATATGATATGTGGTTGTTGGCTATGACCCCATCCAGCATTCCGGAATCATTTAGGTTGATTGTGTATGAGTTTTGGCTGGCAGAGATAATTTTGTAAGGATGATAGTATATGTGCTGCCAAAGGTATGTATGAGTTGGGATGGTTTTAATATATATTATATACAGATGATATGGACTGTCACACAATAATGTTTCTGGTCTATGCTAACATGATATGATTTATGTATGTAGGAAACCGTGAACAATTATGCATATTTCTTGCCATGGGCTTTGATGTCGTTGCCATGCACATATAGTATACATGTAATGTTGAGTTTCGATATGATGCTTATTACAGCTGTTCTGAGGAGCATCTTTATATGTTCTAGTGTTCATGATAAATGCTGTTATGATAGCTCTCTCTTTTGATAATGTGTGTGATGTTAATATATATATGTGTGTGTGTGTGTGTGTGTGAACCTTAAATGACCAAGTGCCCTTAAGTGCCCAAGGCACATGGGGCTTCCGCAAGGGATTTCTACAAACGTCCGTCCTTTGCCTTTTTTTCCGCTCTTGCCCAAGTGAGCCCTCTATTGGTCGACATCCTCTCTGTTGTTCTTCTCCATGTCTCCTTTGGTCTACCTTCACTTTTGTTCCCCTGTGGTGTCTATCTTAGTGCTATTTTTAGTAGTGAGTCGTCTTTCATTTAGAGCACATATTCCAACCATCGCCAGCGTCTTTCCTAAATAACTGTTGTCAGTGGATATATATATATATATATATATATATATATATATATATATATATATTTCTTTGGTCCTTATGTGTGGAATGTGGTCTGAACTGTTACTGGTATTGTGTGTGTTCATGATGAGTGTCTTGAAGTTGCCGTAATAAACTTATTTTCTTAGTTATTTTACACACTGAGATATTTGTCTGTATTTGGTATGAGAGATGATGAGAAAGTAAAGTAGACATAATATCTGTAGGTTGTTGGCTAACAAAGATCGAGGAACCGGGATGGTTGTGGTCAGATAATTTACCCAAAAAAAAGGGTTTGGGGTCATAGAACGTTTGTACCATTGGAAGAATTTAATTACTTAATTACCACTGTCGTAACTCCCTCACTCTCTCCCTTACAACTGCAAACTACTGAGCCATCTGCACCGACTAAAGACCTCTCACATAGACGCATGACCGCGTGGAAATGGACAGCACACCCCAGAGCATGTGCTCCAAGAGTGTACAACGTTTAGTGACCTACGAAGCCAGGTAAAGCCACAAAGGACGGACCTGAGGCAGAAGCTGTAGAGCTGCAGCGAGGACCTGGAGAAAACTGTGAACTTAATCCTGACGACCCCGGCTTCCGATTGAGCATGACCCAGGGATTGAAAAAGAAGAAGAAGAAGAAGAAGAAGCTTTCAGTTAATATTTATTACACAGTGACAGGCTTCTTTCCCTTCACTCCCATCTACCCGGGCACCACCGGATACTCCCGGTAGCGTGTTATATTTGGTAGCGAAAATATGGAGGATAATTAGGATATGGCTAAGGGCTGGACAGTCCAACACATGGTGGTTATCTGCAGGGTGTCAGTAAGCTTTTCCTTCCTCCTCCTTCTTGGAGGTTGCTGGTCACATCAGATCCTGATCCCTATCGACATGACAGAGCCCGCAGTCCTCTCCTGATTCTGATAGGAATCCCAATGCTTTTGCCCCAAGCTCGTTTTTTTTTCCCTCTGATTTCACAAACACTAAAATCTGTCCCTGTGCCACCCTCTCACTCAGTTAGAGTACTTTTAGGAAGAAAAAAGAAAAAAAAACATGTACATCTTTTAGTAAATAAAAAAAATTGATGGGAGCAGAGGGTAAAATGGGGGGAGGTGATCAATGGGGGATGGGACGGCTCCTGTTCATAAACCCTGGCTTACATTTTATCATTCTGTGATTACAGATAAATATGCCACACTAATCGCAGTGAAACATCTAAAAAATCACTAGATCTAGTCCATCTGAAAGCCAAATAAGTCCTATATTTATACAAATCGCAATTCACTATATACGGTCATCTAAAAAAAAAAAAGTTCGTGTAATCATTCGGTGGCACAGCATTTCCCACACTTAACAAACATCAATTTAATTTGTAACATGCTTATTCCAAGGCGTGTCCAACAGCCTCGTCTCCAGAATTCTCGCTCATTCTCGCGTAGGACGAAGTGGTGGTGGCGGGTGGGTCTCGTTGCCGTCGCCGCCATACGGCCCCGAATCTATTTTCAGGGGGTGGGGGCGGCTTCATTAAAAGCCTTGTGCTTGTTCGGACGAGTCCAAGGTCTGGCAATTGAGCATGGCAGAATTTATCGAACGCTGTACAATGGGCAGGCAACCAGCTAGCTCGCCGCTGTTATAAGCTTTGGTAATTTGGGCCATGCAGAACGTTACGCATCCAGTACGTGTGCTCTATCGTTGGCGGTAAGGCACACATTCCCCAAGAGAGTCCATATAATTCTATTTCTAGTCAGCTGCTAACATTTTCAGTAAAAGCTCACGATTTTTTTTTTCAGTTTTCCTCTATATAGTTCATTAGGAAAAAAAAAAACAAAAACCCAAACATACAAACAAATGCGAATGAAAAATTTGATAGAATTCTGACGGATGGGAATGCGGGCTCTGTCAGTTTATGGAAAAAGGGTTTCTATTTCAGTTACTTCTGAAATTAGTTCGTTTAGAAATGTCAGGAGTTTTTTTTTTTTTTTGTTGGCATGTTTTATGAATAGTTTATTATTATTACTATTATTATTAATATTATTATTATTACTAAAGAAGACCTGATTGCCATGCTCTGAATACTGATTCCTTTCTCTCTGTAAACAAAGAAAAAAACTGAGATAGCCGAAAGATGTTGCGTCTAATTGTGACAGTCCACTGGCGGCAGTTTTTCAAATGCTGAGAAACTTCGCTGGGAAACACAGTTAAATAATAGGCTCTATAGCGTTATTCTCTTCTAAATTCTATTCAGAAACCAATAGTTGTCATTTAAGTCAAGGGGAGATAATGTCCTTGTTTCTCCCCCCCCCCCGCCCCCTTTCTTCCCCTCCCCCTTTTTTTCCTACTGCAGAGGTTCTCAGCCAAGAAAGGGAATGGAGGGGAGTGGGGAGAGAAACATACCCCTTGCGGATATCGGAACAAAAAAAATGAAGAGGGATATATGGAGTGGTGGTTGGGGGGGGGGGGGGGTGTAATGTGGCTCTATTTCCGAAATGAGCCCCATACTAGATTACAAATTAGATCATCATCATCATCATCATCCCTCTGTACTCTCAATGGAGCACAATATCTCTCTACGCCAGTGTTTCTCAAAGCGTGGTACTTGCACCACCAGTAATAGTTTTTCGAACACGTAAACCATAACCTTTTACAACATGGACAACTACTCCTGATGTCTTGACGCACGCTTTTTTCTGACGTCTTGACACAACGTGTTTTTTCACACATGACTGGTGCTTGCTTGCACGGATTATAAACTCATCAACAATGGACTAACAGACAACATTTCGAAAGATTAACTTTGACATTTATCGCAGACTGACAGCTGTTATTATTACATTATGTTACGTCAAGACTGAAATAAAATACGTACTTTTGGAAAGAAAAAAAAAAGAATCTTACACCAGATGCGACTATTTATATAACACAGCTTCATACAGGTCACAGCTAAGCGCTCTTTCTCCTCATTCTTATTTGTTATATACCACATATGTTAAATTTAGACTCTCTTCTTGTTCTATTTCTTCGTTCTGTACTGTGTCTTTTTATACAAATGAGGCGTAAGTTGAAAAGTTACAAGCGAGTGCTGGTTAATGAATAAAGCTGTATGGTCTAATATTTTGTTACAACGCTCTGTTTATACAGGCCGACCGAAATACGACTGTTTGTACGTACCGTCTAGGTCCCACTGGTTTGTTTAATGTTATATGATCCACTGTGTGATTAGTTTACAAACATTTGCTTTTTCTACATACACTATAAATTTAGCACAAGGCAAGAGAAAGTGATGAACTAGCAGACTGCATCATCATTTGGTGAGTACAGGATGTATGCGTGTGGGTGTATGTAGATTTCTGTGTATCATTACAAATTCATTACACTCATGTTCTTTATTTAGTTTTCTGATTACTTTTCACACTGATAAGGCGCTAATTTGCATTCTGTTGGTAGCTTCGAGCAACGCTAAACACATCTGTTGATCTTAAAACATGTTCTAGTACTGAACTGTACTTAGGTGTCTGTCTGACCTCCCTGTATAACGACCGACATACAGCCAGATCGACTTACGACCAGACCCCTCGGTCCAAAATGTGGCCCGTATGTCAGCGCATGACGGTATTTATCTATTCAGTTTTATATATTTATCCACAAAAAACAGATTTCGCAAAAGGATGTGAAAGCACTAGTTAAAAGAAAATAACAAAACACCTGGAAGCAGAGGACAAACAGCAGATACCCAGCGGACACCATACTAAGACTAAAACAAACAGCAACAAACCACTACCCCCCCCCCCCAATCTTCAGGTTACGAACCGCACACTGCTGACTTAACGCTCATCTCCACAAGATAAAGGGTGCCCCAACACCCCAATGCATGTGCCAAGATGGACTCCAGACTTCTGAACACATACTACAGACTTGCACTACATACAGAGACCCTTACAGCCCACGTATGGCCCTGAGACAGAGAGAGAGAGAGAGAGAGAGAGAAGCACGTAAGAGAAATTCTGGGGTTCCTTTGAAGACCTCCTGCTGACAGCAGGATTCATGGAGGTGACCCAGCTCCCCTATCTAGAAAGCTGAGCATATGAAACTATAAGAAGAAGAAGGAGGAGGAGGAGAAGAAGAAGAAGAGTTTTCAAACCTTTTTTATGTGTCACACGAGTTCACATTGCTTTTTATCGACTGTACGTTATGCTTATTTTTTAAAAAAAACGCACGCACATGACAGACAAATCCTTCTCAGTTGGTTAAGTGTTACTGTCTGTCAGTTACATCAGCATCAGTGAAAAGTACTGTCTATCGTTATGTCATCTACCCCATCTCTGTCTCTGACAGAACAGAACAGCAACAGATTGGATGTTGCTAAAACAACAGCTGAGAACAGCTAGAAACACAGGCACGAACTACGTCACATTTTCTACTGACTTTAAGAAATCGCGTGACGGCATGCACTCAAACAGTCCCTGAAAAAACAAAAATTATGCAAGGTTTTGGCACACCAGCAAAACTAGTATACTTGACCAGATATGGAAGACAAAGAGCCATATAACAGCCAAACAAAGTCATACAGAGGGGAGAAAAAAAATGCGCTTCTTGCACTATAACAACAGAGATGCCGTGCCCATGTTACTCTTTAACTGCTTGTCTTTTTCTTGCCTCTTCAGTGCCTAAGACACATAAGGCTGCTGGCAGCAAAGAGGTTTATGTTTGTGTCGATCATCAGCTATCCTCTTGGCTATCCTCTCGTATCAGTCCTTCGCTGCCTTCTTTTCCGTCTCCCAGGTCAGACCTTTTGGTTTACCAGCATTTTCTCAGCTGTACGTCTCCGTGCCTCATTGGGTCGTCCTATGCTTCCTTTACCCTGCGGAGTCTCCATATGAAAAGCGCTCATGGTAATGACCCGTCGCAAACAGTCCACTGGCACCGTCTCCTTTCGGCCACCTCTCGGCAGTGGTATCATGTCATTACTTATCTGACCAGAACACTCCTTTTTTTTTTATTCTGCACATACGTTCAGTTTGTAGATATCACGTGTACGTGCCGCTGTCTGTTTCATTTTCAGCATTCGCTCCACTCAGTAAAACATTTAAAGCATTGTCTCTGAATATTCTACACTGGCTTTTCTGGCTTATCTCCTCAATCTTTTACCTAGTCCTGGAAAGGATCATACGCGCACTAAATGAAGAAAGCAAATTAAGTGAACGTACAGACAGAATCTGGTACGCGGATGACACTGATCTAGTCGGCAGAATAGCTTGGATATGTCGCTACACATAAAGGACGCAGTAACGTACGCGCGCATAAAAGTCAAGCAAGATAAGACAAAATTACACGGTCATAAAGAAGAAACAAAGGCATCCTCCCACATCTAGAAACTAGCAATATGAAAATTAAACATCAGGGAACGGTTTTCAACGGTTGCAACAAAGCAAGAGAGAAACGTAAAACAAGAATACAGATAGGTAATAAGTGCCGCGGTGATGTAGTGATTAGTGCACGCGCCTGCCCATCAGAAGGTCTCTGGTTCAATTTTACACTCGGGTGGAATTTTTTTTCAGACCGACCAGCACTGGGGTTAACCCTGCCTCAAAAACAAAAAACAAAACAAAACCGACAGAAAAAAAAAGACAAACATAAGACATTAAGAAACCTGCGATCTGCTCTCTCTGCTAAAACTGCCCGGTTTAATTTAAACTCGGGTCTAAATATGTCATACCTTGGTGCAGAGAACCACTAATCATCCCCACCATATAACAGCTAGCAGATTATGACGGCTGGGTCACGTACAGAATAAATAGAAGGGAATAGGCAGACTATACACGTACAGGTGATGGAGGAGACAAGACCAAGGTGTTGACCACGGCAAAGATGGAGATAAAGCATGTCGGGAAGGAAGCAAACTAAATAGAGAGGAGCCATGAACAAGACCGTACCTGCCTTGTGGGTGGTTCAGACAGACAGACAGAGAAAGCCAGACAGAGAAAGCCAGATAGACAGACAGACAGACAGACAGAATCACTGCAGCGAAAGCTGATTGATTCCCAGTGTGCACTAATTCTCAAACGATGGCTATATTCTTCTTTTTTTTTTTCTTTCTTAAAGCGCATCTAACTCTTTGACTCTTGAACTACTCTCCACTCTGCCAGAATCAATTCTGCTGACAAATCCCGGTAGAAAGAAAATGGAAGGAAGCTGCTGATTTGAAATGCCCTACTTGTAACTTTTATTTAACACTTTGCTTAAATATCGTTATAGGCACTGATTCGCATAGACCGTGCAAGATCCACCAACACTGCCTGTACTGCTTTGGAGAGTGGAAGTGCTAAGTTGGCTCTAGTTGCCGACGAACTTGGATTTACCCCTACCTACGCAACAAAAGCGAAAAAATAAACAAAACGTGGCACACGCGATGGTTTCCCAAGATTCAATTCCACGGCAGTTTTACAAACAAGATTCCCCCCCCCCCCACCCCTCCTCCTTTTTTTCCTCCCTCTCCAAACCTCCAGAGCCACAATTTTTGTTTACCCTAAGATTTAAAGGGGGGAAAAAAAGATTAGACTTCAAAATATATGACAAATCTCAGTCTAGACTTTAAATACATTACAAATCTCTTTCATCTGTCATCGCAGGACTTGGGGAAAATCGCCTCATTCGCTTAGGAAAAAAAAGAAAAAATTAAAAAAAACGCTGTTACTAAACTCAGATCATCCGTTTTGTCTGTTAGGAACTTGCTTAACGTCTCCACCTAAACGCCTGCACTGTCTACGCTCACCCACGGGCTTATGTCGTTTTGTTTTGTTTTGTTTACCATCCTCTTCCCCCCTCTCTCTTCCCAACCACCACCACATACACACAATACACCCAGGCGAGACAAGTTTAACTGTCCTTTCGAAGAGCTGATCCCTTCATCTCCACCATCATAATAATTAACGCTGTCTCAAACTTACCATTCGCTCCTCCTCATATACTACCCCCTCCTCCCCCCCCCAAAAAAAAATTCCCCCCCCCCCACCCCCAACAACCCTTCGCCCCTCCCCGTGTGATTTTACTGAATGGGCAGCGAGCTCCCACTTTTCTTGTAACGGTTTTTCCCCCCATAAATTTCTATTCCCTCCCCCCCCCACCACCACCACCACCCAAACTTGCCACTGGCATGGGCTAGCAGGATGAAACAGTACTACTCAAGACCCTATCATAACTTGCCCATTGGTACTTCTAGCAACAGGGTCGGGTCTGGTTGGCTAATGTGTTACACTGTCCCGCTTTCCCCGAGATGGGGCGAGCGAGCTGAATTCTGCCCCCCACGGGAATCGGGACAATATTACAGTTAGAGAGAGGCAAGGATCGCCGTGTCCTCCCCCACGTTGGATACGTGTGTCGAGAACCTCGTGTAGAGGGCTGTTGGGGGGTGGGGGGGCGGCGAGGCGGGCCCCCGGGGGGGGGGGGGCGGGGTGTCGACTCTAAAACTTTTTAAGCAAAGCATTCGTAACCTATTTCTCATACCGGTACCATCCGTCCTCTGCTTTCTCTGGGTACTGGCTGCTAAGAATCACAGTTTCTTGGAAATAGCAACAGATAGGGGCGCTAAAACACTGTAACATCATGCATAATTTAGTGACTACTGAGTGTGTGCGCCCACTCGTAAATTTAACTCTCACAATGAGCTAAAGAAGTCTGTCCGAAATCCCCCCCCCCCCGCCCAAAAAAAAAAAAAAACGCCACAAAAAAGTAGCACCGTGAAAAACGTTTTTTAAGGATCTTTTCTTTGGTCAAGCTACAACAGAACAAAATACTGGTTACAGTAGCACAACCAAGGGGTTGATATTACCTAGACTGGTTATAGTTTAGCTCTCTGTACCATCTCTCTGTCTGTCCGTCAGTGTCTGTCTGTCTCTGTCTGTGTCTGTCTATCTCTCTCATGTACACAAACTAAATAAAACATCACACATACAAATTTTATATACGTCATCTCATGTCCCATTATCCTCCCTTCCCCCCCCCCCCCCACACACATACAACTGCCTTCCTCACAAATTCCCGAGGCACACCTGTGGACCCTTCGCCTAAGGCCCAGAAGATGGTAATAGCTGTTTTAGGAACTGTGAGACGTAAAATTAACTCTTTCCGCGCATCATAACTCTCTCTCTCTCCCTCCCCCTCCCTGTCATTTCACAATCATATTAACAAAGAAAAATAATACATATTGTCTGGAACTGCCAGTCTCAAATCACCCTGACATACTGCGCGGCCTAAATACATTTAATAGTTAATATGATTAGTTCCGTCTGTCGCTGAAACTGGCAAAATATACATCTCCAACATCAGGTTTCAACAGCACTACAACATTCTTCCCCTCCCTTCTTCCCCCCCCCCCTCCTCCTGCAAACACAATCTTGATTTTTCTAATTTAAAAAAAAATATTGAAAAAAACATATTCCCTACCACTTTTAGTTAAACATAATGAAATAAAAAACGTTCAAATAAAACACATAAAGCTCCCCCCCCCCCCTGTTGTTGTTGTTGTTGTTGTTGTTGCAGTGTTGGCTTCGTAAAAGTGAGACACAGGTTTAGGGCTGTAAGAGATAGAGATTAGCCTAGCAAAACTCATAGCAATGGTTCCCAAAGTATGCAGCACCGCAAAAGCGAGCATTACCGCTAAAGTGTGCTGTGCCGCTAACATGAGCATTATCCGCTAAAGTTGAACTTACAGCTGAGGTGGGCATTACCTGTAAAGAGTCATTCCGGACAAAGTGAGCATTACCGCTAGGGCGAACATTACCGCCAGAGTGAGCACTACCGTTAAGGTGAACATTATCACTAAAGTGAGCTTTTACAGCTAAAGTGAGCATTACCGCTAAAGCGTGCAGTATCCCCTAAAGTGAGCATTACCGCTAACGTGCGCGAGGCTGTTAAGTGAGCATTACCGCTAACGTGCGCGAGGCTGTTAAGTGAGCACTACTGCTAAAGAGAGATGACCAACCAAAGCAGAGGGAAAAAATATCACCTGACCCAACTGGAAGCATCAAGGACTGCACAAGATGGAAAGCTTGCTCGTCAAAAGCTATTGGGCAGGACAACGACCGACAAAAGAACGCATCTGAGGGCCCACAATTTAAAACTGGTTGGGAACCAGTGGTCTAGACAAAGCACGGCAGACGCTGGCCACACGGCCTGGGACTGACTGATGATCTGTTAAGCGCGCTAACAGTCCTTGCAATTAATGAGTGGCTTCGCTGGTAAAGAGGAGAAAGTAGAAAAGCGTAGGGATTTGTAACATAATCTTTCTGGCCCTCGCTTGTCCAATGCTGAAAACTAGGAAGAAACAACTCCTCGTGCTTTTTCCCCCACTGTGGGCTTGTCGTCAATCAATATACAAACTTTTACATATAGGAAGCAACGAGGCCCTCGCATGATAAAGTAACAGAACACAGTGCTGTATACTTATATCCATTGAAAAAAAAAAAAAGCAGTTTTAGACGTGAGAGAAAGAAAAATGACAAGAGAACTCCCTGGGACTTGAACCATGGACTCCGGTAGGACGAGCAAACGCCTTGCCACGACAGAACAGCGTATTAATCAGCTTGGGCTACCTCGCACTCCCTCGACAACCAATATAGTTCACTTCAAGTATTCTCGCCTCTCATTATTATTATACTGCTCTCGTGCATCTGTACTATGTATTCCAGCCATTTCCATCCTGATCGCGATTTCGCAAATGAAAAAAAACCTTCAATTTTCAAGGTAAATTTCAGTGTTTTCCACGCTCTTGTTCCGCCTTAAATGAGAGAAAGAATTTAAAAGAAAAAAAAAAAAGTCTTCCCAAAGTGGAATAAATGGCCATGAATTAATCGATTCCGTTATACACGACGAAAGCGTAACGAACTTAGGCATCTTACGACAAGTCTTTACGTGCCTTCACAGTGATCAATATGCTAATTTAAAATCTTTAATTGTTTATTGAATTCAGTATGTACCAGGGACGAAAAAAAAAAACCAAACTTTTTTAGCAACAGGACCAACAATAAATATTTTACATCTAATGAGCAAAAGTCGCAATACACTCAAAAGATATTTACATCATCTAAAAAAAACATTTCCATACGACCATAAGAATATGTTTTCTCCATACTATCATCTTTTACAATTAATTCTCACTGGGGGGGGGGGGGGCCTCACAGCTAGCGTTTCTTGTCGCGAAATGGTACTCATACAGCGATACCGCTAGGGTGAACATTACCGCTAGAGTGAGCACTACCGTTAAAGTGAACATTACCGCTAGAGTGAGCACTACCGCTAAAGTGAGCATTACCGCTGAAGTTGACATTACAGATAAAGTGAGCTTTATGGCTAAAGCGTGCGGTACCCCTAAAGTGAAAATGTCGTTCCCCCCCCCCCCTCCCGGATGCAGTGCTTAACGACAGAAACACAGATGATACATAAACACTGGCAAGCAAACTGTTTTTTTAACTGCCTATGATCATGACTGTCATGCAAAACACTTTTTTATCATACAAAAACATGTACATGTTTGATTTAACGTAATGTTGCCTATTGAATATGTTGCACCTGCATGTTGGCTATTCGCATGCGGTAGCTCTTAAACAATAAGATGAACAATGCAGGGAAATAAAGAGAATTCTAGAGACTGCACGATAATACATTATACACCTTGCGGATTGTATTACAGGCATGTTGCTATAGACTGATGGCTATATTGATATAACTCAAGTATGCAAATAAGCAGACATCAGAGACTAAAGCAACCAATTGGAGGGAGGGGAGATGACACACAGACAGAGGGAAAGAAGAAAACAACAGACGGACAGTCAGATAGAGGGACAAGTAGACAAACAGACAGATAGATACCGTCGGGCATATACGAGTAGACTGATGGACAGACAGCCTTCGAAGACATGACCTGTTTTTTTTTAACATTATCATCTGTAATATTTGTTCTAACTGCACAAAAGTCAACTTATCAATGTCTGACGGTCTGGACAAAAATGGAGGGAGAGGAGGCGCGCGCTGAACTAATCCCAGACGGAAAATTCGACACAAAACTGCCAGACGGGCAATCCAGACAGACAAATCGTGTCTATTACAGACGCATACATACGCACAAACACACACAGACTTCGTTACTGAGTGATTTGTTGATATTATGAAAAGGAGATGGAGTGACCAGATTACAGTTCACGAACACCGAAGAGTCAGTCATGACGGCCGTTTTCAGTGTATATAACAATATGATAAGCGTGGCGGCTGCCACCTTTAGGTCAAGCAAGGCGCAGACCTCTGAGGGGACGTATTGCCGACCTCTGAGGGGACGTATTGCCGACCTCTGAGGGGACGTATTGCCGACCTCTGAGGGGACGTATTGCCGACCTCTGAGGGGACGTATTGCCGACCTCTGAGAAGTGGTTTTACATCTACAGTGTTTTGTTTGATTGTTTGTTTGTTTGTTTGTTTTTAAGAGGGTACACAACAGCTTGGCATCATACCTGCCAATCTTGTCTTGCATCTCCCCGGAAACTGCACCCTGGTGTTCTTTGCAGCCGATGCTGTGAAGGTGTTGAGTCGCATCGTCGCATCGGCGAGGGAGCGGGTTATGGTGTTTTTTTTTTCTTTTTTCAGTCCTGGAGTGCAGCTAAAAAGCAAAGGGGTGTGTAATACTTCTTTAGCAGACTCTACCACCCTGCCTCTTTAGCCAGGGCAGGGCAGGCCTGTTACGGGGGGTACCAACGGAGAGGTGAGACAGGGTCTTGGTCGGCCATGGTTCGCCAACCCTGAGGCTAGCATGTCAACTATGGGTTGCTGACTGCCAAACCTGAAAGCGAGTCACGCTGCATTCATCGAACAATACGTTTTTGACATCTTCGGCTGCCCCCCCCCCCCCCCCCCACCACTCTTTTTTTTTCCCTTATCTGACAATGTCCCATTTACCCAATATTCCGTGAAAATACCATTTTCTTATAGTATACTAACAAAACTGTGTACATTTATACTCTGGCGAGTCCCACTTTGTAGTCTGATATTCTTTCGCATTTTTAAAAACCCGAGACAACTGCCAAATATGCGAGTCAAGGACATTTTTTTTTTTTCAGCGGTTGACTTCGAGCACACCAAACCCAGATTTGAACCCAATCTCTTCACTTTAAGTGGTCAGCCTGGTAACTACTGCACTGCCTCCCTCATTCTGCTGAATGAGCTGTGGTGTGGCAGCATTCTATTGACTTGGCTTATATTACCAAATTATATATATATATATACATATACGTACGTGTGTGTGTGTGTGTCTGTGTCTGTCTGTCTGTCTGTCTCAGTGTCAACTTGTGACAAGTTGAGGAATATCTTGGCAGAGAGAGAGGAAATTCTAGAAAGATGAAAGAAATATTGCACAGGAATGTATGAAACACAACTGACTGTGAAAGCAGAAATCAACAGTGTGAATTATTATTGGAGGAGAAAGAACCCGGACCGACAATAGAAGAAGTTCGATGGGTAATAAAGAATTTGAAAAATGGTAAATCACCAGGATGTGATGAGATAACAGATGAACTTATTAAAGCAGGAGGAAAGGAATGTGCAACAATCTATCATGCACTGTCTAAAAAGATATGGTTTTCAGGTATTTGGCCAAAAGAATGGAAAAGAACTGTTCATACCACTGCCAAAAAAAAGGGTAACCTGAAATTATGCACAAACTACAAAACCGTTGCCCTGATTACTCATGCCAGTAAAATTCTGTTAAAGATAATGGATAGACTTCGTGAGAAAATAGATGAAGAAGTCAATATGGTCCAAGCTGGTTTCAGGCAAGGAAGAGGATCAAGAGATCATATATTCAATCTAAGATTAATAACAGAGAAATGCAGAGAGTTTAATGTGAATCTATATTTATCCTTTGACTACTCAAAGGCATTTGGTTGTGTACAACACCAGAAACTTTGGGAGATAATGGAAAAAATGAGATTTCCAACACATTTGATACAGTTAACATCACTGCTGTATCTAGACCAACAAGCAGCAGTCAGAATAAATGGTGAAACAACAACTTGGTTTGACATAAATCAAGGGATCCGTCAGGGCTGCATATTGTCTCCTTACTTATTTAACTTGTATACTGAAAATATAATGAGGAATGTTAAGAAGACGTAGACAAAGAATATTAAGATGCCATAACAACTGGAGGTTATGAAATACCAGAGACTAGATATGCTGATGACACAGTATTACTGTCCACAACACAAAAAGGAATGGAAAAACTAATTGTGTCAGTCCGTAAGAACAGCGAAGAGCAAAACCTCTATCTTAATGCGAAGAAAACGAAACTGATGACAACTGACAAAACAAACACAGCAGCTGAAATATGTATTAATAAGGAAAAATTGGAAGAAGTGGAGAGTTTTAAATATCTTGGATCACTACTAACTAATAATGGAGATACAATGAGGGAAATTAAAAGGAGGACATCTATAGCTCTTCAGAAAGTAACACAGCTAAAGAATATGTGGAGAGGAACAGACAAACCACAAAAATAAGATTTTTAAGAGCATGCATCTTTCCCATCGCAACATATGCCTGTGAGACCTGGACACTTAACAAAACAGCTGAGAAACACATAAATGCCTTTGAATGTAAATGCTACACAGGACTTCTTCAAATATCATGGACACAATAAAAATAACAAATATATCCATACTACAAGAATTTAATATTGAAGAAGGCTGGCTAATAAAGAGGATTAAACAAAGAAAACTTATATATATATATATATTTTGGACACATTAAACGTCATGATAATCTAGAGAAGACCGTCTTACATAATGGGAAAAAAGAAAGAAAAGAAAACCAAGGCGAAGATGGCTGCAAGTCATCGTTGATGATCTGGAAATGGATGCATCAGCAGCAGGCCATCTTGCTCACAATCGAGAGGCCTACAGGAGTGCTGTCAGGGAGGCAAAGTTCCGCAAGGGAATGAAAATGAATATATATATACCATGGGCTGTAGTATGGGAATATCCTGCAGACCATGAGCTGTAGTATGGGAATATCCTGCAGACCATGAGCTGTAGTATAGTAATATCCTGCTGATCATGGGCTGTAGCATGGTAATATCATGCTGACCATGGAGTACAGAATGGCAGTAGCCTATTAGTTTGGTCGTAGTGTGGCCTGCTGACTAGGCTCTGATATGACAACAACCTACTGAGCTAGGCTGCAGGATCTAAATTTCCATAATATAGCAAAATTCGAATATATCCTGGTAGAATGTACCGTAGGGTAGACTTGACTAGATCGCACTCCCTGGCAGTGAGGGCTCTTAAGGCAAGGGCTCGTACGAACAAAGAGTTACAGCCCTAGAAGGGCTAACTCTGTCAGTGATATATTAAGTCACCGCACGTGGTCTCCTCGCTCTCTGGCATAATACAAAATGTAAACCTACAAATTAATGGGTATAATCTCCCACTGGAAGAAATATGTAGAAGGATGTGGACATCACACACCTGGAGGAAAAAAAAAACAGTGTGGGAAGAAGCATGACAGGGAAAGGAGATGAAGAAGAAATTACCAGGAACTACCTGGTCTCCGAACAACAACATAATAATTTAAAAACAAAAAGATATACACAGAATGAGTAGAGATCACAACTAGAGGACAGTTTGTCAGTTTTGGCAAAACCAGCCAAATCAATCTGAAAAAAAAAAATTAAACAAACAACAACAAACCACAATCTTCAGGTTACGAACTGGACAATGCAGACTTAACGCTCATCCCCACAAGATAAAGGCTGCGCCAACAGCCCAATGCATGTGCCAAAACGGCCTCCGGACTCCTGAACACATACTACATACCTGCACTACATACAGAGACCTTAGAGCCCAGATATGGTCACAGGAGAGAAGAATGGAGGAGAAACTCTGAGGTTCCTGCGAAGACCTCCTGCTGACAGCAAGATTCATGGAGGCGATCTAGAGGATTCATGGAGGCGATCCAGTTCTCTGTTTAGAAAGCTGAACCCAGAAGCAGAAACGAAGTGCATTATGAAGAACTGATGGTCAGTCATTACAGGGACAATGAAAATAACGCTAACGAAAGAACTGGAGAACCTGATACAGTCACAGCAATTAGAAGAAAAGAGGGAACTCAGAATACTGCTACATGTGGAGAAATATAAAAGATTGAAAGAACATCCCCGTGCTTGACCCCCCCCCTCCCCCAACTCTCTCCACCCATGCAGAATTTGGAGGCCAAGGCTTCAAAGAGCAAAGAAACTCCTGCAAGATGATCACCCCCTCCCCCCTACCCCCTCTCAGATACAAAACAGCAAGCCTTTACTATCATTTACCAAATTCTCATCTTACCAAAACGAAGGTGAAAAAAAAAATCCCAGAACCTACGAGATGAACACTCAGACAATCAGGAAGAAAGAACTCAACCAGTACAAGAAAAACAAGTGATGGAAAAAAAAAAGAACTACAACCCCCCTCTTCCCCCGGAAAGCTAGCCATATCATGGACTTCCTTTTCGTCATTCGCTCAGTCATCACTGGCAACCTCTCAGCCATCACTGGCAACCTCTCAGCCATCACTGGCAACCTCTCAGCCATCACTGGCAACCCCTCAGCCATCACTGGCAACCTCTCAGTCATCACTGGCAACCTCTCATACACAAATACACCAGTTCTCTCAAATTTTCGACATCACCACACAGCTATACAGAGCTGGGAGCTTCGACCAAGTCCTTTGCCGGACTAGGTGGATCATGTAGCAGATTTCCCCCCCCCCCCCCCGCCTCCTTTCCCTTTACAAGTTCTACTGAGAGAATACGTTCAATTTGGCAGTCAGCGAGACTTGGTTGACATGCTAGCGTCAAGTTTGGCGAACCATTCACTGGAACCCTCCAGGAACAGGCCTAACCTGGCTAACGGGTTTGGGATCCCCATAGTCCCCACGGCGATAAAGTCTGGTAAAGAAGAACTGCACCCACCCACCCACCCACCACCAACACCAGCTCCACTCAGCGGCAGAAGAAAGAGAAAATGGCCGCTATAACCCGGTTCTAAGCTGACACGACGCTGTGTCTCAACATCTCAATCGCATCGACTGCAAAGAACACAAGTTTGCAGTTCTCCAAGAAGTTCTAGTTTAGACTCTAGCGAGTTTGCTGTTTTTGGGTAAAGCACAGTTTGATTAGGGTTCAAGGTCAGGCAAAACTGAACAAATTCAGCTGAGAATAACTTGTATATCCTAGATGTTGGAATAGATTTACATGTTTAGGCCAGAGACTGGGCGCTCCAGTACATGAATTTGACGCGCGAGATTTAAGATAAATGTCCCGCGGAATCAAGCCAACAGAGTAGCCACGAGCAGACAAGCAGAGAACCAGGATGTAACGACCGGCGCTCCTTGTTGAAGCAGTAAAGGAGGAAGGGTGGGGGGAGGGGTAAGTAGACCTAAAGCTGAGCCTTCGGGTGTGAATTCGCGCGCGCAGTGTCGGCCGAGTGATTTCCTTCATGGAACCACGGCTCGGTACAGAATTAGCTAACGAGGATTTGATATTTCAGGTCGGTGAGAAGGAGGGGAGAAAAAAAAAAAGGGGGGGGGGGAATCCTGGCCCGCAACAAGCAGGAAGATGACACTGACAGTCGAGTAGTGGTGGGCACGAGTCATGGTAGGAATGACAAATGGTGGCGTTGGGTCGCTGTATTTAGGACGAGTCGATTCTGCCGTTCTGGGCAGTGCTAACAGCAAAATAACTAGCAATGTATCCTTTCGCTGGCTTTTCAACCTTTGCGTGTGAGTGTATGCTTGTATGTGTGTGTGTGTGTTTGCGGCCCTCCCTTTTTATACTAAAATGGGGGGGGGGGGGGGGAATGTCAGAGTGACCCGATGCTCTTTGAAAATACAGTTCGTTTGCTCAATCGTCTTGTGGATCCTCTTGCATCCGGACCCGTTATTGTATTTTTTTAATATAAATTTATTTTTTAATCCCCCTCTCCACCACATTCGGCACGACCCCATAGGAGTCGATATAGTTTTCTGTGGGAAGGGAAAAAAAAACTGCTGCGATAAAGCACTTAGATAAACTATTCCGCATTCTAGACAAAAGAGGAAGCACGGCTTGGGCACTGTAAAGTGTTAGAGCGCAGTGCTGTATGGTTGGCCTTGACAAACACAAAGCATTTAGGCGTGAGGAGAGAGAGAGAAAAGATGAGGAAGGGAAGAGAAGCGGAGAGGAGATGAGATGCGATGAGATGAGAGACGGGAAAGGAATGAGAAAAGAAGAAAAGAGAAGTTTGTTTTTTTTTTTTAACAGGCAAAGAATCGGGCGCGTAGGCCCGTCTGGCATTCCATCCTTTATCATACAACTTTCACTCAAACTTTCAAAACATTCTAAATAGTACGTTCTTGAATTAATTTCCGTGCTGTGCCAGGATAAATTCTGATGAGAACTTTAACAGAAAGAAACTAGAAGGAAGCTACTCTACATTTTTTTTTAATGGGTTGGGTTAGAAATGTGATAGTTTTCATTTGATTTAGATGGTGCCTAAACATCATGCTGAGCATTCTTCTTCTTCGTTCGCATTGTCTGTCTGTATCTGCAGTCCTGTCTCTTGGACAAATTTCACTGTTTTTTTTTTTTGTAATTCATGTATGGAACCACAGAGCTTATATGCTGAGCATTGATACTGCAAAATCTACCAGCCCTGCTAGTGTTGTCTCGGGGTGAAAGTTAGGTAAGAAATAGATAAAGAGCACTTCGAAAGTTAAAATTCAGCTTCCGACATACATCCTTAGTAATATATAACCATTCTAAATACACGAGATGTAATTACTGTCATATTCACATATACAACATAGTGATATTGCTTCGCAAGTTAATATAACTATTACAGACACTCCACAATACAAGTCGAGAGCTGTAAGAGGAAACCCCTCCCCCTCCCCCCTCCCCAAAAAACCCCCATTAAAAACTACAAGTCTTAAATTGGCATATGTCGAATTAAAAGAGATAATAAGCCTGAGGTTGAAAAAGAGTGAGTATTACTTATGAGTTTTAGATGAGATGGAAGGGCATTCTAGAAGTAGGCTGCAGAGTAAGCAAGGCAAGTAGGACAACCCCCCCCCCCCCACCTCCCAAAAAAAATGGAAAAACAAGACAGAAATTGTAATTTATTTCCGTTTTTATTTGCCGTATAGCATTCATATAATTTTATATTTGATCTTCTTTCCCTCGTATGTTTTTTCTATGATTAAGGATACGAATGACACTGACAGTCGAGCAGTCATGCACAGCTGTGCACTGGTTAACTAATAAAGCTTGTCCTACTTTTATTTTAAATAGTTTTAACATTTTGACAGCTTTACTGCACTGGCTTCCCGTACATGTATATATTTAGTTTTATATATTATTATATCCAGACTACACATATGATTAGAGGAAGGATGGAAGTTATCAACGGATTGACATATTTTACATGTCTTATCCAGGGACAAGAGCGGACACGTGATGACTAGCTGACAAATAGGTAACTCTGTGGGTTGGGATTACATGACAGCCTAAGCAATGAATGGTATTCCTGTCACGTAGACAGTTCAATGACTAAACTTTTTATTCTATGCCAAGGTTACTGATCACAATCACGCGATGACCAATCAGCTTTCGTTCTATGGAAAATCTTAGTGCTGATGAAACAACAGTTTTTAGCCTCGTTTTAGGAATGGAAAATCCCGGGGTGTATAGTTTATAAGGCTCAAACAGAATAAGATTCTCCAGCTGAACTGAGGTTGGCAAACGGTTCAGCGTAGATAATAAGAAATCTCTTAGATGACAGACTGCTTTCGTTAGCGTAACAGTACTGAGCTTTGGTGAAGTGAAACACCTATGTAAGTATATGTGATTTTGTTGTGAGCAATATGTAGGAAAAGAGCCATGATCTCACTGACCCACGTCAATGAAGAGTTTGTATCTGTTGTATTGTTGGGATGGCTTAATTTGAGTTATATTTTGTTCATGCAATTTGCAGTCCAATGAGGCTAAGGTATGTTCAGTACAGATAAAATGAAGAAGACAATAAAGTCGGGAAATATGTACAGTAGTACAAATAAACAGAAGAAGACAAAGTTGAGAGAATATGTACAAAAGTACAACATTTATGAGTGTACAAATAAATAGATGTCAAGACTGATTAATGTGAGCCTAGTACATATTGTGTACAGACATACTACTATGAGAAATATATTGGCAGGGCCAAATACGACAAAAGGGTGGGCAAACCGGCTATACAGAAGGATGTGAATCTAGTACACTGAGTAATGATACACTACTATGAGACGTAGATATATTTACTGGATTTAGACAAAACAAATTCAGAAGCAGGGCATCTTGCTTACAATCGACAGGCCTACAGGAGAGCTGTTAGGGAGGCAAAGTTCCGCAAGGGACATGCAAATCACTGACTGACAGATTTAAAAAGTGCGAAACCGATGAGTACTGGCCATACAAAAGAATGTGTAAGCATATTAAGTGGAGACGTATTGAACACAATTGTCCCATGTTTGACATGTGTAAATATCTTTGAAAAATTGAATTACTATTGCGTTGCTATATATGTTGTTATTATGCACTTTTGACTATGTTTGCATGCTTGATATAATATTACTTATATGAATCACTAGATCTGATGTTACTGTGTTAAGGTTCATCACATATTAAAATATTTCAGGTAAACAGTTTTTTTTTAACCACAGGCTACACCCCATATAGAATTAACATGAATCTAAAATTTATCTTGGAGTCCGATTGTGTTTTATTACTAAGGAAAGACGTTGGCGATGGTTGGAGTATGTGCTCCGGACGACTGGTGACTCACAGCACTGAGATGGACATCCCAGAGGAACAAGGAGTAAGGGCAGACTAAAGGAGACATGGGGAGGATGAACAGAACGCTCACCTGAGAGAGAGCGGGAGAAAAAAAAGGCGAAAGACGGGCGTTTGTGGAAAATCCTGCGGAAGCCCCATATGTCTCAGACAGTCCATTTCCGAGGAGACAGATGAACACAGGTTCTCCATTCTGAGGACCAAACTGCAAGTCCTATAAATAAAACTATCCTCCATTCTGAGGACCAAACTGCCAGTCCTAGAAACAAAACTATCCTCCATTCTGAGGACCACACTGCCAGTCCTACAAATAAAACTATCCTCCATTCTGAGGACCAAACTGCCAGTCCTATAAATAAAACTATTCTCCATTCTGAGGACCAGACTGCCAGTCCTATAAACAAAACTATCCTCCATTCTGAGGACCAAACTGCCAGTCCTATAAATAAAACTATCCTCCATTCTGAGGACTAACCTGCCAGTCCTATAAACAAAGCTATCCTCCATTCTGAGGACCAAACTATCCTCCATTCTGAGGATCAAACTGCCAGTCCTATAAATAAAACTATATACACTACGGAAACAGAAATCGGACTCTTCTTGTTCATTTCATTGTGGTTTTTTTTTTTTTTCGCAGACGATGCAGTGTAGATATTGAGGCATAGCATCGTGTCGGATGGGAAGCGGGCTATACAGTCTATAGTTTTTTCGTCCGTGAGCAAGCATCGGGCGGGGGCAACAATGTTTGGGGAACTGACATAGTTCCCCCACAGGCTAGGCCTACTGCTGGGGTAACCAACGGGTATATGGGACACAGTTCTGATCGCCTGCGGTTCGCCAACTCTGACGCTAGCACCTCGGCTATAGGTTGCGGCTTGCCAAATAGGTCAGCGTCTTCACAGCAATCAGACAGTCAGGTCCCACTGAGGGACGAATGTCCAGAAAATGAGAAACATAGGAACGAATGTCAGGAGAATGAGAAACAGGGACAAATGTCAGGAGAATGAGAAACAGGGACAAATGTCAGAAAAATGAGAAACATAGAGACGAATGTCTGAAAAATGAGAAACAGGGACGAATGTAAGGAAAATGAGAAACATAGGGACGCATGTCAGAAAAATGAGAAACAGGGACGCATGTCAGGAAAATGAGAAACATAGGGACGCATGTCAGAAAAGTGAGAAACATAGGGACGCATGTCAGGAAAATGAGAAGCATAGAGACGAATGTCTGGAAAATGAGAAACATAAGACTGCTAGTGGTGAAAGCTGAAGTTAAGCTATTGGTGTGAGGCTTGCTGTCCTGACAGCAAAAAAAAAAAAAAAACCCCGGAAAGGTGCAACAAATCTTACAGCGGAAATTGACAATAACAAACACAGCATTCCAGGAACAACAAGTGACAGGAGATTATGGGGAACAGATCATCATGAACATAATGAAAGAGCAGTCATTTCCAAGAATGGAAACACAACTGTGAATGTGCAGCTATCAGTCAAGAGCTTAGCAAGAATAAGACCGAGAGAACGATTTACAGTCACCGCTCTAACACAATACTGCGCTCCAACCAAAGAAAGTGACGCTCCTTCTAACACAGTAATTATTGTAAATCAGAGTGAAGAGACAAGCTAAAACACATACACAGACACAGAGTCATATGCACATTCGTTAAGATTATCATCAATTCCATCGACACAAACAACCAAACAAACAAAGTTAAATGAGTGCAATTTAAATACATTTTTAAAAAAAATAATAAAATATAAATTTTGAAGCAATACACAAAAAAAAAGCTTTAAAATATATTTTAAAAGTTAAACTAACGAAATTAAATTCACATTACATCTCTCCCAAAGTGCTAAAATGCCCGTCATACAAGGAAATATAATATGCTGTATTGAAACAACAGCAACAAACAAACATACAGTGTTTCATAACAGGAAACAAATGGAGCTATTTGCCAGGTTGTCTGACACGACATCAGAGCGTGAAGTTTGTGCAGAATATTTACAACATGGTAATAAATAAAAGCCAAAATGGAAAACAGTTACTAAATATCTCTGAGGTTGTACCTTTTTTTTTTTTTTAACATGTTACAAATCCATCTACATTTCACTCTACCGCTGACATTAAACAAAAACAAAACAAAACAAAAAAAAATGCTGGAACAGCCGTCAGACAAAGGTGACATATCCACAATGTTCACATCAAACTAAACGCCTGCTTCTAAAACCACATTAACGTCCAACTTTATCTCTTTTATAATATGATTTCCTTACAATTAGAAATTCAATACTTTTAAAAAAAAGATGTTCGCAAATTTAATACGCTGACAATAATATATATATATATATATGTGTGTGTATATATATATGTATTATATATACATGTATATATGTATATATGTATTATGTATATATATATGTATATATGTATTATATATACATGTATATATATATGTATATATGTATTATATATATATGTATATATATGTATATATGTATTATATATACATGTATATATGTATATATATGTATATATGTGCATATATTACAACTATACTTAGCACTTGAGTTCAGCAGGGAAATTAACATATCTTCCTCGAGAAAAAAAACGCTGACAACAAACGAGAAACTGCATAAATTGTGCTCTTCAGAAATCACAGCTGCAAATCTGGACTGGTTATAATCAGTTATGGTTAAGTTTATGCACAAAATTATACACACGCACACACCAGAGCTAACTGCATCGTGAAAGTATTATGTATATAATAATAAGCCCGGTTTATATCGTATTCACTGGAACCAGGTGGTAAGTATAATATCTATCTATCTATCTATCTATCGTTCGTTGTCCATACTGCAGTTAGCGGTCATAGCTCTCCACAAACAACTCTCCACTGACTTCTTGTGTCCTCTTCTCACGCCATCTTGCTAATCCATCCATGATTTTCTCTCTTGGTCTACTTCAGCCCCCCCCCCCCCCCCCCCCGTTTCCTCCTCCATCTAGCTTTCCCCTTATCACTAATTATTTGTTTTCTCAACATTTCTTCATTTGATTTTATTCCCGCCCAACGTGTCCTTAAATACTTAAATATTCTTGTAAGAAACCATATATCCCCGTGGCTTCCAGACGTTGTTGTATCTCTTTAGTAACTGTCCAGGGTTCACATCCATAGATCAGAACTGGCTCTATGCATCACTGGAGCAACCTTTTCCTTACACTAAGTAACAGTGATTTTTTTTGCACAAAATACTTTTCACTGTTTAATGAAAACGCATAATAATTATTAGTATTATTACTGTTCATCCAAAACACATTTATCATTGCTGAATTTCATCCACACAAAAATATTTATTACTACTTTTCATCCAAATCATATCACTGATACTAGTCCTCCAAACTACATAATTATTATTACAGTTCATTACACCAGTATTTCCCCATCTTTTATATCCAAAGACCACTTACCTAACTACTTATGTAGGTTTCCATAATCACGTATTTGACTACATATGTAAGCTGCTAGGACCACGTATACATATGTAAGCTATCAGGACCACGTATCTGGCTACATATGTAAGTTGCTAGGACCACGTATCTGACTACACATGTAAGTTGTTAGGACCATATATCTAACTACACACTTAAGTTGCTAGGACAATATATCTAACTACATACGTAAGCTTCTAGGACCATATATCTAACTACACACGTAAGCTGCTAGGATCATGTATCTAACTACACACGTAAACTGCAATGACTATGTATCTTCTTCGTCTTAATTCGCTTCTACCACCAAGATCGCCCAGTGATCCTACTGAATTTATTCCTGTGGTTCTCGCGATAGTCTCATTTAGGATGGAGACTCAGAGCATCGTGGGGCTTGGGTCTATACTCTCGGTGAGTCACAGAAACGGCATTGTGTGACACCGTGGTTTTCGTTGCACCAGTTTAATCTAGAGTTGGACTTTCTCACATAAATACCTCGACATGTTTTGGATATCAGTATATCCCCGCTGGGTGAGTGGTGGTTGCCTATCTAGACTGCATTGGTCCAGTGTCTCCGACTTCAGCATTTTGTGGTTGTGGCCGCTACCCTTCCTGGTGGTGACCAGGACGGAGCTTTTGTCGAGGAGGACGAATCCTCGCCACTAGTGAGTTTCACCCCTGGGTTAAGCCGGTTTAGGTGTATTATCCCAGTATGGGTGTATATAGGACATGATCAGCCTCTAGAGCGGAGGTACCGTGATATGCGTAGCCCTGACCGCAAGACTACTGGCTACTTCTCTTAATCCTTTCCATCACCTTTTCCACGACGGCGCCGCGTAGCAACGCTAATCGCATTTTTCTTCATTGGCCGGGAGGAGTTTCACCTCACGCACGGCAGCTGAAGAATCTTGCCAGCAGCGAGCAGGAGATTTCCTTCTCCTAGATGAGACCATGTATCTAACTACATACATAAGCTGCTAGGGCAATGTATCTAACTACATACATAAGCTGCTAGGACCACGTATCTAACTAAACATGCAAGTTGCTAGGGCCATATATGTAACTACATAGTAAGTTGCTAGGACCATGTATCTAACTACATACGTAAGCTGCCAGGACCACGTATCTAGCGACATATGTAATTTGTCAGGACTACGTATCTAACTAAATATGTAAGTTGCCGGACCGTCATCTTGTATGTACTATCGCAATATAATGAACTATTAAACTTGTTATTCCACACATGGCACTTGGTGCCAAATAGAAAACTCAGTCGCGGACCACATTATAATGCTCTGAGGATCATTTGCAGTCCGCGGACCACAGTTTGGGGAGCCACTGATCTAAACCATAACATTACTTTTATTTTTCGTTCAAATCACATAATTATTATTCACCGCATTGAAAAAAAAAATCCAGAAGTGTGAATGAACAAACTTTATTTTCAGAGGGTGAAGAATTGGGCACACAGGCCCGTCTGACATTCTGCCTTTCATCCTTTTTTTTTTTTCATTTCAGACCCAACCATTCAACATACAGTTTAGCACTACCATATATCATCGTAAAAAATCGATACCACATACGAACTAAACTGTTACATATAAAGCCTAACACGATTCAGTTAGTTTCCATTCTCATACAATAACTGTGGCGGAACTGATGAACCATAATCATAAATAATTTTATAAAATTAAAATGCAGAAATACTCTTTTTCCGAAGAAACCAAATAGTTGCTCAATGTTTTTTTAAAAATTAAAATACGACTGTTTTCTTGTACAAGGAAACATGATAGTGCCTTCAAGAGTGAACAATCGTTTTTCTTTCTTATACATTTGAATAAAATATAATGACGAACTATTTTCCCTAGACACATTTGTACTTGTCAAACTACATTGGCGTATGAAAATGGCTACGACTAAATCTGAATTCGAACAAATCTTTCCTTCTTTTCTGGAGACATTTTCTGAATGCCAAAATTTAGGGAATTCACCTGACATTTGCTGAAACCATACCAGACGAATTCACCTGACATTTCCTGAACCTGCTGAGGAATATACTCGTTATTTACTGAATGCCGTCTTGCGGGAACTCATGTGACATTTGCCGAAACCATTGCGAAGGTGTTTTAATGCGAAGTGGTGAAATGACGACGGCGATGCAAATGTAAAGCGAAATTCGGTTCACGAAGCATACGACAGAGGGTCTGCAGATCATGAGACCATGTAGATGAAGTCTTTAGAATTTCGTGAACATAACAATGAGGGAAATTAAAAGGAGGACATCTATCGCTCTTCAGAAAGTAAAACAAATAAAGAATCTGTGGAGAGGAGCAGACAGAACCACAAAAATAAGATTTTTAAGAGCATGCATCTTTCCCATAGCAACATATGCCTGTGAGACCTGGACACTTAACAAAACAGCTGAGAAACACATAAATGCCTTTGAATGTAAATGCTACAGAAGAGTTCTCCAAATATCGTGGACACAGAAAAGAAGAGGATTAAAGAGAGAAAACTTAATATTTTGTACACATTAAACGTCATGATAATTTAGAGAAGACCGTATTGGAAGGATACATAATGGGAAAAAGAAAAAGAGGAAGACCAAGACGAAGATGGCTGCAAGACATCGTTGACGATCTGGAAATGGATGCAACAGCAGCAGGCCATCTTGCTCACAACCGAGAGGCCTACAGGAGTGCTGTTTGGGAGGCAAAGTTCCGCAAGGGACATGCATATGAATGAATGAATGAACAAGGTCGTACGATTCGGACGAGAAATAGCATGTAGGATCTTCGGACAGCATGGGGGAATCTTCAGCTTGCGAGATTTGCCCAACGTGTCCACTGCTAGATATCGCTAATATTAGAGCTCTAACGCGTTTGTGAAAAACCCTTGCGGAAGCCCTATGTGCCTTGGGCACTTGAGAGAGAGAGAGAGAGTGAGAGAGAGAGAGAGAGATTTCACACATAAATCTTCACATCTAAATACCAAATCTAACGCAAGTTTACGCAAAACCCTTAAAAATATCAGTAATTTCGAGAATCACAGCTGACTACTCCACTATCAAATGTCATTGCAAAACCGCATGAAGTTTCACATCTACCTAAACAAAACACAAAAAAAACAGGGAAAAAGACAACACAAAAACAGAACGACTGACTCATCTCCTTCCCCGCGGAGCTTTTAGTAACACACAATAATTAGTGTATGAGTATATAACTATACACGGAGCCACTGCAGTAAAGCTGTGACACCAAAATGTATAAACTAGGAAAAAAAAAAGGTAGGAACAGCTTTCGTGTACCTTTTAGAACTTGAGGAAGCCAAAAGACTTCTTGATACAGGTTGTCCTGGTTCGTAAAACGATGAATAAGACCAAATTTTAAATGTAAATACTAGGTTAAAAAAAAAACAACATAAAGGTAGGTTCCTCGATTTCCATACCATTAAGGCAAACTGGGGGGGGGGGGGGGGGAATACGGTGTTAGGTCCGTTCTTCCAAGACTATCGGCGCATGAAAGTCTGATGCAGTGGGTATCACGCCCTGGCCGCATTTACCTTCTCCAAATTTCTCTGGTACCCATTTCTAGAAGCTGGATGGATCCCGGGGCAAATCTTCAAATCGATAATATTAAAGAAAATAATTATGAAGACTGAAGAACATTAACAACATTTTTTTTTTTAGCATTAAGTCGTCTGCAGAAATTAAAAGAAAAAACAGAAAAGGTTAACAAAATAATTTATTCTGAAATAAACGGAAAAGAAAGATCTACAGAACTGTGTGGGGAAAAAAAAAAAAAAAACTATGAAAAGGTTTGTCACCCAAAAGTGCAAGCCGAAAAGGGCAGAAGATGAAATCCCGTCTTCAGTTTTAAAACCACAGCAGTTAAACCCACACAGAAAAATGGGAGCATGTATTCTGTATGAGCGCCCAACATACGCGGCTGGAGAGCAACAACTGTGGTCAACGCCTAGATCAGTCCAAGCGAAGTTTTACGGGGATCTCCAGCTGACCACTGATTACTTTAGAAGTAACTGACTTTACAAACTGACATCTGAGAACGATCGAAGAAGAAGAAGAAGACGGAGGAGGTGATAAGAAAGAACTATTATGGCTTGGACACAAACAGAAATGAGCACACAGGTACATGAAGCAAATTTCGTGGGAAAAATTCACCGCCGCCGCAACATTCCAAACACTAACAACTTCACAATCATTCTCTCCTTCCAACACACCATCTTACACAGGATCTGACTTGCTAGTCTTCATATAAACAGAATTAATACACAGCTAAACACTCCAGAACAAAAAGTATTTGTTATTTTCTTACACTTTATGATTTGCTATTTATTACTCGCGGGGATCACAAATTAATAATTTTTAAAAAAGTAATCAAAGTAACCTTTCTTTTTCCCTCACTAATGAAAACTTTTGATTAGTTAAACGGGACAGTATTTCTGTGCGCATGATCCAACATCTAACGCAAAGCTACCTAACCATCACACGAAGTGAACTTCGACGCATAAGATAAACCTCCTAACTGATTCGATGAGATGAAATCAATAACGACAGACAAATCAGACATTATCAATTTCCACACAAAGGAAAAATGTCTTTTTAAAATCTATTACCAAAAGAGAAAAATAAAATCAAAGTAGCAAATTTTTAAGAAGAAGACAAGAGATAGATTTAGTAAACTGACTAAACATGAGAGATAAAAGACTATTTTCATGTTCATAATAAACACATAAATAATATCAATATAATAATACAACTATTCCTTCACTTAAAACTATTCTGATACATTAACTGACAAAAACAACTCCGATGTCTCTTGTAGGATGCTATAACCCGTTTGTATCTGAATTTATTTAATAGTCATACATTACATAAATATATAAATAAATGGCAAAATTAAGTTATATTTTAAAAAATAACTAAAAGTTCATTCTCTTGCAAAAAGGTAAATAAATAACTGTCCAAATGAAATATTAGTTTAATACACCGACTTATTCTAATAAAAATAAATTAGATTACTCAGATTTCTTTACAAGATTATGAAGTATGTATTGTTATTTTTGTTGTTTTTGTCGTTGTTGTTTTCCTTATGTCAAGTCTTTCGCACCAAAACAAACAATGGCAGAGTTGTGGCAGATGTTACACGCCTGTGGGAATCAACGGCCGCCGTGATATTTAGACAAAGTCCTAGTAATATGGTGGAAAACATAATCTGCTTCTCTCACCAACCTTCCTATGACCAATATCTACAAGAAAAATTCATGCTAACACATTTTGCCTCGCCGTACTACGATAATGCATACAATATATATATATATATATATATATATATATATATATATATAATGCAGACAAGCAAAGATAAAAGAAAGAACAAATAAAATATACAATAAAGTAACCAGAGAAAAAAAAGAATGAAGTTAATATAAATTAAAATATAAGAATTCAGAGGAAAAGGAATGAATTAAACAAAGAATAAAATTTTAAGAAATCAGAGAAAAAGCAATGAATCAAGCAGAAAACAAAATGTAAAATCGGAGAAAAAGGAATGAAATAGAAAACAAAATGTAAGAAATCGGAGAAAAATGGAATGAATCAAAGAGAAACTAAACTGTAAGAAATCAGAGAAAATGGAATGAATTAAACAGAAAAAAAACAGAAAAAGGAATAAAAATAAAATAATATAAAATGTAAGAAATCTGAGAAAAAGCAATGTGAACTACATAGGAAACAATATGTAAAGAAAGCTGAGAAAAAGGAATGAACTATATAGAAAACAAAATGTAAGAAATATGAGAAAAAGAAATAAATGAAACAGAAAATAAACCATACCCGATCACAAGGCATGCATTAAAAAGAAAAAAAAATAAGTAAATATATACACACAAAAAAACCAACAAGAAAGTAAGGAAATATTAAGAAACAAAAAATCTTATTCAAGATCAAATCAAAATCAGATTATACGAAACAAAAAAATCTTAAATATACTAACTACACGTTGATCGTTCCAGGTGCTACATCACAATAGAATAACTTTTATACTACTACTACTACTACTAATAATAATAATAATAATAATAATAAATTTTATTCATCACTTTCATTAATTTAAAAATAAACTGCAAGTAAAGTTGCTTCAGTGTTGTAAAAACTAAACACTCCATGTAAGTAAAGAGTATGTTATATAAACAAAGTAATAACTTACAATTTAATAATAATAATAATAATGAAAAAAGGGAGAAGGAAAAAAAAGAAATGGATGAACAAAGAAGAAAGTTAAAAAAAACCAAGAGAGACGCAAAGTTTTGTTTTTAAACACGATGAAACAAAAGAAAGAACAAATATAACAATAATAATAATAATAATAATCTGTTTTAAAAAAGAAAGAACAAATATAATAATAATAATAATAATAATAATCTGTTTTAAAAAAGAAAGAAAGAAATTATCATCAAAGTATAAAACTTCCAGAATAAGAAGAAAAAATCCGCTTACTGCTTTAACAAAAATCGTTTGTCACTACATACATTTACCGCCCAGAAAGAGACATGGAGAAGAACAACAGAGAGGATGTTGAGCAATAGAGGGCTCACCTGGGCAAAAGCACAAAAAAAAAAAAAGGCAAAGGACAGGCATTTGTGGAAAAAAACCTTGCGGATGCCCCATGTGCCCTGGGTTCAGAGAGAGAGAGAGAAAGAGAGGAATCTACCACAAAAACCGCACGATGAGGCCTGGCATATGCGGCCCCGCACTGGAAGACTGCCAGCAGAATTTACACCTTTTACTTAAACGTCATCATCCAATGCGTGTTTGCTGTCATGGACAATGTTTGCATGGGGACTACGGCCACTACCCTATATGTTGCTTGATGGCAAGTGCACAAATGAAATAAGATCACGAAAAAGGTGAGGGGGAAAACAAGCTTTTTATGACATAATAAATAAGACGTGCCTAACTGTGAGGAAAATTGTGGAAAAATTTCAATATAAATATTGAAATATCAATGTGGATATCAAAAAATATCAATGTGGAAAAATTGGAAGAGGTGCAGACTTCTGAATATCTTGGACCATTACTAACTAATAATGGAGATACAATGAGGGAAATTAAAAGGAGGACATCTATCGCTCTTTAAAAAAAAATTAAATAAAACAACTAAAGAATCTGTGGAGCGGAACAGACAGAACTACAAAAATAAGATTTTAAGGGTAAGCATCTCTCATACTGCAACATATGCCTGTGTGACCTGGACACTTAACAACACTGTTGAGAAACATATAAATGCATTTGAAGGTAAATGCTACAGAAGAGTTCTTCAAATATCATGGGCACAAAAAAAAGAACAAATATATCCATACTACAAGAACTTAATATTGAAGAAGGCTGGCTAATAAACAGAACTGAACAGAGAAAACTTAAATATTTTGGACACATTAAACGTCATGAAAAATTAAAGAAGACCATCTTGGAAGGGTACATAATGGAAAAAAAGAAAGAGAGGAAAACCAAAGAGAAGATGGCTGCAAGACATCGTTGATTATCTCCGAATGGATTGCTTACAACCGAAAGGCCTACAGGAGAGCTATTAGGGAGGCAAAGTTCCGCAAAGGACATGCAATGACTGAATTGTGAGGGAAAAAAAAGTATTACACTGCTGTATGATTTTGAAACTCGTACAGTTAACAAAAGGATGACGCAGAAATTGGAAAACAACGATGTAGTTATGGAGAAAGATGCAACAAACACCCTGGACACACCCGGAAACAAAAACATGAAGAGGTCCTCAAAGAAGTTTTCGAACAACGAACACTAGTTAAAATGACAACAAAAAAAGACAAATCAAATTTTCTTGGTCATGTCATGAGAAGACATAAATTGGAGAAACTAGTAATGACAGGAAAAAAATCCAGGGAAAAAGGGAGAGAGGATGACCAAGACAAAGTATTTCAGTTGACTGACCAAGTGGCACGCTGAAAAGTGGCACGAAGAAAAGCATCGGAATTAATCGAAAACAGCAAGGACCGCACAAAATGAAGAAGGATGATCGCCAACGTTATCCACATAATAATAATAATCAAGATAATGCACAAGTAATACAACAAGATAACGCACACCACAAACGCAAGGAAATACATTTTCAATGCACTTCTTGTTACATCATATTCTTTCAAATTCACTAAGAATTTCTAAACGAGCTACATATTGAACTGTCTTGTTTTAGAACAAAACTTGGAGAGAGAGAGAGTGGAAGGGGGGGGGGGAGAGAAACAGAGAGAGAGAGAGTTATATTACCAATGCTTTAAACATAAATAATAACATCTCATTATTCGTTGACAAAAGTAGAACGAAGACATATATAAACAATATAACAAATGAATGGAAACAAAGGAAGCTAAATGTTTTTTAAAAAGTAAAAAAACCTAAATGTTTTTTTAAAATAAAATAACTTAAAATAAATCCGAAAGTAATTTTTTAAAATATTAATGCAATAAAAGAAAATAAACACAGAAACGAAACAAAAAGAAAACAAAGAAAAAAGGAAGTGTATAATGCGTATCCTCTACCAGTGAATGCGTATTACGCGACAATCTTCTAAATCACATTCAGCTGAAAAGGATGAGGAGGGGGGGGTGGTGGTGGGTGGGTGGAGAAGGTAAACTATAATATTGTTAAGTTCTATTAATATTGATATTTAAATACGGTCACACAGAAAGGTCTCGTGCGAGTACTGGGAACTCCATTCGTCAGGAACGAGAATTACATGTTCTACCAGTTGTCTCCTGTAGTAAAAATGGGTGTAGAATTTTCCAACAGTTCAATTGAAAAAGGCATGAACAACGGAGAACTCATTCTTAAAGTGCATATCAAATGGATTATACGATCGCGCGCGCGCGCGCACACACACACACACACACACACTCTCTCTCTCTCTCTCATATGAACCTTCGGCGAAATATAAGTCGAGCTCTTTCTGTTCACTATACACGATCTCGATATCTATTCTCTAGCTCTCCTAAGTATCTGCACATCAACACAGCCCGTAGCTTCGTTATGACTGTCTGCTTCTAGATCTCTCTGTCTATTTCGCAAGGTGCATTTCAACTAAATACGTCTCTCTAAATTCCCTACTACATATATCTGTTCCTATCTGCACATCTCTCCTGGTCTCGATCTACTTATCTGAGTCTGAGCGTTCCAGTACCTTCGTCTCTGCGTACCTTAGTGTCGGAGTTCTCTCTCTCTCTCTCTCTTCCCCCCCCCCCCCGAGTCTGTTTTTCTTACATCTGTGCGTACCTCTATGTGCGTGTCTCCCCTGTCTTTCTCGGTCCTTCGTTTAACCTTGGAGTCTGGTTTGATGAACTGACCAATCGGTATTTCTGCTCCGCCTCTAACTGTTCCACTGGTTTTCGATATGGATACCGATTGGTTACCGACTTTAAACCTGCCAGTTTAGTGGTGTCGAATGTCCACCCCTTACCCTTGGCACTTTCTACCTGTACCTATTGTCTGATTCCTACTCGAGTTTCTTTATTCATCGTGTTCATTTCGGAGACCATCAGTCGCCAACAAGACTTTTCAATCAATCAAGTGCCGCGTGGCGTAGGCGATCATTTCTCTCCACAATTCCCTGCCTTTAGGCTTGATAATGAGATTCACCGGTGACTTTCTTCCTAGCCACACTGACAGCTCATCCAGTAATTTCTCTGTCTTCCTCTGTCTCTTCTTCCCTCAATTTTTCCAGTTGCCACAATGTGTTTCAATTTTCTTCTTCTCAGAAAATTTACTACAAATCTCGTTTGTCTGCCTCTGATATTTGCTGTAATCTGCCTTTTAACTCTAGCCTCTCTTAAGACTTCTTCATTGGTTTTCCTAGCTGTCTATGGTACCTTCAACATCATCTTATGAAGCACATTTCCATGGCCACCATTTCTCGCTGTACTCTTCTTATTCATGTACCATGCTTCACATCCATAAAACAAAAGTGGCTCGAAAAGAACAAGACTTTTGGCTTTCTTAAATCCTTCTAGCGTTCCTGTCCAGTTATCATACCTCGGGCAAGTTCTTCTCGATCGCTTGGAGCGTGTCGGGTTTCCACTTTGTTCCTTAAATTTCGGATCTAACTTTTCTCTTCTTATTTAATGTTAACCCTTAAACTAAAACAGGTTCATAATTATAATTATAATTCTAGGTTACAAGGGACTATGATAAAAAGCTCAACCCACAAACCACAATTCTAAAAATAAGCATCTAAATTTAACCACAACATGAAATTTCTCAGTGAATTCAAATATCCGTGACATCTTAAAAAGTATGACCTTTAACGAAAGCACGAAATAAAATTTAAACTTTCTAAAATCATAATGCAAAACGATCACAATTATACACAAATATATATCATACACACACACACACACACCACACACACAAACGAAGAACACAATTTCACACTAATGACCAGTTCTAGGCTAATGTCTAGATCCACAATGTTAATTTTCAGTGTCTGGAAATATCAACGATATTTTGGTCCGTTTACAAACATTTATTTCTGAAAAAAAAAAAAAGCGGAAAGATCCATCCACATCTAGATTTATTTACTTAAGAACTCACTTCTTCATAAAGTTGCAAGACATACATATATTACAAATTCGACAACTGTAATATACGTTTCACAGTACAATGCCACCACGCCTTGAACCCGACATCAAAGCAGTTCACGTTTTTTTTCGTCATTTTCTCTGAAACTGTGACGAGCTTGCACAAAATTGTACCTTCCCTGAAACTGTGACGCACTTGCACAAAATTGTATCTTATTAGAGGCAAACTACTTTAATGCAAATAATACTTCTCTTTTTTTGGTTCTTTAACTGCGTCGCCTTCGAGCTGTTCACCTGCTAACAGAAATCGAGCGACCCCTCCACTGGCAACACTCTGGCAAACTTACTATTCCAAGCCTTGCGTGATAGTAATGGTGATACATCCACATTTGTACGTACACACTGACATAATGCAGGCTTGTGGGGGGGGGGGGGATGTTATTTTTCTAACTAAGACAAAATGCCGCTGAGAAAAAAATGTTTTGCACGACAAAACAAATGAGATGTTTTAACTTTCGAATTTATCAAACAGAAGCACTTACAAAATAATCGGAGAGGAGGAAATGGAGAAAGTATCCTATGGATTACAGGCGACAAATAATATTAATAAATTATAATAATAATAACAAATCTAGTCAAAGTTCTATTACTAGGAATTTCACTTAATATATTTAATACACAATCAGTTACACAAATGGAGATGAAGAAGAAGATAATCACAAAAGATAAAAGGCTACATGATATACCAAAACATCTCTGTCTCTAATTTCAGGCGTAAGCTTTAATTCATTATGTTTATTTAGTCTACAGGCTAGTTTAAATATTGTTAAATATTAATAATAATTATTATTATTTTATTATCAGTAGTAGTAGTAGTAGTAAGTGTTAATAGCAGTTTCAGAAAATTGGACTATTATGTTATTATTACTATTATTACTGTTGTAGTCATTATTTGTATTAGTAGAAGTAGTCATAGTAGTAGTATTAGCTGCGATAAGTAGCAGTAGTAAGAGTAATTATAAATTGCACTCTCTCTCTCTCTCTCTCTCTCTCTGAACCTTAAGTGCCCAGGGCACATGGGGTTTCCGCAAGGGTTTTCCACAAATGCCTGTCCTTCGCCTTTTTTTCTGCTCTTGCCCAGGTGAGCCCTCTATTGCTCAACATCCTTTCTGTTGTTCTTCTCCAATTGTACTACTCTATTATTATTTTTTTTATTATTAGCAGTGCTTAGTAGCAGTATGAGACTTAATAGCAGAAGTAGCAAATTTTATTATTATTATTATTATTATTATTAGTAGTAGTAGTAGTAGTAGTAGTAGTAGCCGTGAGTAGCTGCAATAAGCCCTACTAACCAAAACTGAAAACTGTAACTGTTATTTTATTATTACTGTTAGCAGTAAGAGCAGCATCCACAAGTCAGAGTTAATAGTCTTAACAACAGTTTTCGCAAATTTCAGTAATATAATGCTGTTTTTTTTGCTACATTATTAATTATTATCATTAATATTATTACTATTAATAGTAGTGGCTGCCGTAAGTAGCAGGAAGTTTTATTAACACAAGTAAAAATATTTTATATTATTATTATTATCATTATTATTAGTATTAGCTATAATAGTAATTGCCGTAAGTAGCCGTAGTAAGGTTTATTAATGGAAGTAATACTTTTTTATATTATTAATTATAATCATAATTATTATCATTACTAGTAGTAGTATTAGCTGTAGTGGTAGTTGCCGTAAGTAGCAGGAGTAAAGTTTATTAACGGAAGTAATACTTTTTTTTATATTATTAATTATTATTATTATCATTACTAGTAGTAGTATTAGCTGTAGTGGTAGTTGCCGTAAGTAGCAGGAGTAAGGTTTATTAACGGAAGTAATACTTTTTTTATACTATTAATTATTATTATAATTATTATCATTACTAGTAGTAGTATTAGCTGTAGTGGTAGTTGCCGTAAGTAGCAGGAGTAAGGTTTATTAACGGAAGTAATACTTTTTTATATTATTATTATTATTATTACTAGTAGTAGTATTATCTGTAGTGGTAGCTGCCGTAAGTAGCAGCAGTAAGGTTTATTAACGGAAGTAATACTTTTTATATTATTCATTATTATTATAATTATTATCATTACTAGTAGTAGTATTAGCTGCAGTGGTAGTTGCCGTAAGTAGCAGCAGTAAGTTTTATTAACAGAAGTAATAATTTTTTATATTATTATTATTACAATTATTATCATTACTAGTAGTAGTATTAGCTGTAGTGGTAGTTGCCGTAAGTAGCCGCAGTAAGGTTCATTAACGAAAGTAATCCTTTTTATATTATTAATTATTATTATAATTATTATCATTACTAGTAGTAGTATTATCAGTAGTGGTAGTTGCCATAAGTAGCAGGAGTAAGGTTTATTAACGGAAGTAACACTTTTTATATTATTCATTATTATTATAATTATTATCATTACTAGTAGTAGTATTAGCTGTAGTGGTAGTTGCCGTAAGTAGCAGGAGTAAGGTTTATTAACGGAAGTAATACTTTTTTATATTATTAATTATAATTATTATCATTACTAGTAGTAGTATTAGCTGTAGTGGTAGTTGCCGTAAGTAGCAGGAGTAAGGTTTATCAACGGAAGTAATACTTTTTTATATTACTATTATTACTAGTAGTAGTATTATCTGTAGTGGTAGCTGCCGTAAGTAGCAGCAGTAAGTTTTATTAACGGAAGTAATACTTTTTATATTATTAATTATTATTATAATTATTATCATTACTAGTAGTAGTATTATCAGTAGTGGTAGTTGCCATAAGTAGCAGGAGTAAGGTTTATTAACGGAAGTAACACTTTTTATATTATTCATTATTATTATAATTATTATCATTACTAGTAGTAGTATTAGCTGTAGTGGTAGTTGCCGTAAGTAGCAGGAGTAAGGTTTATTAACGGAAGTAATACTTTTTTATATTATTAATTATAATTATTATCATTACTAGTAGTAGTATTAGCTGTAGTGGTAGTTGCCGTAAGTAGCAGGAGTAAGGTTTATCAACGGAAGTAATACTTTTTTATATTATTATTATTACTAGTAGTAGTATTATCTGTAGTGGTAGCTGCCGTAAGTAGCAGCAGTAAGTTTTATTAACGGAAGTAATACTTTTTATATTATTAATTATTATTACAATTATTATCATTACTAGTAGTAGTATTATCTGTAGTGGTAGTTGCCATAAGTAGCAGGAGTAAGGTTTATTAACGGAAGTAATCCTTTTTATATTATTAATTATTATTACAATTATTATCATTACTAGTAGTAGTATTATCTGTAGTGGTAGTTGCCATAAGTAGCAGGAGTAAGGTTTATTAACGGAAGTAATCCTTTTTATATTATTAATTATTATTACAATTATTATCATTACTAGTAGTAGTATTATCTGTAGTGGTAGTTGCCATAAGTAGCAGGAGTAAGGTTTATTAACGGAAGTAATACTTTTTATATTATTCATTATTATTATAATTATTATCATTACTAGTAGTAGTATTAGCTGCAGTGGTAGTTGCCGTAAGTAGCAGCAGTAAGTTTTATTAACGGAAGTAATACTTTTTATATTATTCATTATTATTATAATTATTATCATTACTAGTAGTAGTATTAACTGTAGTGGTAGTTGCCGTAAGTAGCCGCAGTAAGGTTTATTAACGGAAGTAATACTTTTTTATATTATTAATTATTATCATTACTAGTAGTAGTATTAGCTGTAGTGCTAGTTGCCGTAAGTAGCAGCAGTAAGTTTTATTAACGGAAGCAACAATTTTTTTTATATTATTCATTATTATTATAATTATTATCATTACTAGTAGTAGTATTAGCTGCAGTGGTAGTTACCGTAAGTAGCAGCAGTAAGTTTTATTAACGGAAGCAACAATTTTTTTTATATTATTCATTATTATTATAATTATTATCATTACTAGTAGTAGTATTAGCTGCAGTGGTAGTTACCGTAAGTAGCAGCAGTAAGTTTTATTAACGGAAGCAACAATTTTTTTTTTATATTAACGCACAACGCAAAACCGACTCAAACTCTTACTATTACTAAAAAAAAAAAAAAAACATTCTTGGACATTACTGGACGAATTATATCAGTAGAACACTGTAAAATGTTCCATGATAGAAGTAAACCGTACACGGCAGTTCCTGCAAAATATCTGAAAATCTCCCTGCCTGAAAACTCTCTTCAAGGAATATTATATTATATTATATTATATTATATTATATTATATTATATTATAAACTGGATATATTAGCACCGCCTACATCCACGAAGCCAGTTTAACGCTACTATTTTCTATCTTCTCAACTTTCCCTGCGTGTTTTGGACGAATAGTCTGTGCTATAACCGTTCCTTAATCAATACCAGTTTAAAAATAATCACCCCACCCCCTCCGCCTTTCCCCACAAACACACACACACATCTCGCGGCATGATTGGCTATGATCGATGACTTCATTTTAATGTGAGCTAGACCACATTTCCACCTTACCTCACCTTCAGAAATCTTAACTAACTACCTTATCTGTTTACTCATATCTTTTAAAATACAAGAATAAATCCCTTCTTCTCCCCATGAAATGTTTTTTCGGATTAAGCTTAACTAGAGAGAGAGAGAGAGAGAGAGAGAGAGAGAGAGAGAGAGAGAGGAAATATCTACGCTAAGATAAAAAAAATGGATGTAGAAAAAACAAATGTTCAGAGCCGTTCCATATTATATGTAAAACGGTATAGAAGATACTATACGTCCGAGTACAAATTATTTGAGAGATCAAATTGTTGTTCAGGCCAATCACAATGAACACAAACAAGAGGACACTAATTCAGCACTTGAAGTCTCTTCTTCTCACATCAGCAGCAGGCACAGTAAAACATTCTTCCCTCTATCCATATACAGCCACTGCAAAGCCTCCCAGTCTTAAGTCAAGTATACTAAAGGGTTTATGTACACAGTATGTCCAAACATAATACTGTACGGAAGAACGGAAGGGAGAAAGAACATACAACGCGATCTGTTGCGTAACAACTATCTACAGAAAGAGAGAAAGAAGAAAAAGAAAGGTCATACAACCCGATATGTTGCGCAGTAACTAACTACATAAAGCAAACAAGAAAAGAACGAAAAGACGATGTGATTTACTTCCTAATAATTATCCACACAATGCTCTAAATTTATTATACAACACAATATATAATAAATTTAGTGTACCAAAAGTGTACACCATAAATTTATAAGGCCCCGGCTATTTACTACATAAAATGTGAAAAAACGATTATGAGCAATTTTCGACTTGGCATGACATGACAATCGAACCACTGCCTGCGTTAACAAACGAGAGAGAGAGAGAGAGAGAGAGAGAGAGAGAGAGAGAGAGAGAGTCTTTAAAAACTCTTTTATGTAGAACCAAAAAGTTACAAGAATGATGGCGGAAATATCGGCAAAAAAAAAAAACAAAACAACCGATATAATTAAAATTAAGCTGATTTTCCCGTCCGATAATAGAACGAAATAATGTTCATATGTTACCGCCTACAGTAACTGGCTATTTCTCGCCCACTATACACGGCTGCCATAGTGATTACCTGCCACCGAAGGCGCACGCTTTCATCGAACACATAACTTCCATCCCTCGGCTTAACGGAAGCAACAATTTTTTTTATATTATTCATTATTATTATAATTATTATCATTACTAGTAGTAGTATTAGCTGCAGTGGTAGTTACCGTAAGTAGCAGCAGTAAGTTTTATTAACGGAAGCAACAATTTTTTTTTTATATTAACGCACAACGCAAAACCGACTCAAACTCTTACTATTACTAAAAAAAAAAAAAAAACATTCTTGGACATTACTGGACGAATTATATCAGTAGAACACTGTAAAATGTTCCATGATAGAAGTAAACCGTACACGGCAGTTCCTGCAAAATATCTGAAAATCTCCCTGCCTGAAAACTCTCTTCAAGGAATATTATATTATATATATTATATTATATTATATTATATTATATTATAAACTGGATATATTAGCACCGCCTACATCCACGAAGCCAGTTTAACGCTACTATTTTCTATCTTCTCAACTTTCCCTGCGTGTTTTGGACGAATAGTCTGTGCTATAACCGTTCCTTAATCAATACCAGTTTAAAAATAATCACCCCACCCCCTCCGCCTTTCCCCACAAACACACACACACATCTCGCGGCATGATTGGCTATGATCGATGACTTCATTTTAATGTGAGCTAGACCACATTTCCACCTTACCTCACCTTCAGAAATCTTAACTAACTACCTTATCTGTTTACTCATATCTTTTAAAATACAAGAATAAATCCCTTCTTCTCCCCATGAAATGTTTTTTCGGATTAAGCTTAACTAGAGAGAGAGAGAGAGAGAGAGAGAGAGAGAGAGAGAGAGGAAATATCTACGCTAAGATAAAAAAAATGGATGTAGAAAAAACAAATGTTCAGAGCCGTTCCATATTATATGTAAAACGGTATAGAAGATACTATACGTCCGAGTACAAATTATTTGAGAGATCAAATTGTTGTTCAGGCCAATCACAATGAACACAAACAAGAGGACACTAATTCAGCACTTGAAGTCTCTTCTTCTCACATCAGCAGCAGGCACAGTAAAACATTCTTCCCTCTATCCATATACAGCCACTGCAAAGCCTCCCAGTCTTAAGTCAAGTATACTAAAGGGTTTATGTACACAGTATGTCCAAACATAATACTGTACGGAAGAACGGAAGGGAGAAAGAACATACAACGCGATCTGTTGCGTAACAACTATCTACAGAAAGAGAGAAAGAAGAAAAAGAAAGGTCATACAACCCGATATGTTGCGCAGTAACTAACTACATAAAGCAAACAAGAAAAGAACGAAAAGACGATGTGATTTACTTCCTAATAATTATCCACACAATGCTCTAAATTTATTATACAACACAATATATAATAAATTTAGTGTACCAAAAGTGTACACCATAAATTTATAAGGCCCCGGCTATTTACTACATAAAAAAAAAAACAAAACAACCGATATAATTAAAATTAAGCTGATTTTCCCGTCCGATAATAGAACGAAATAATGTTCATATGTTACCGCCTACAGTAACTGGCTATTTCTCGCCCACTATACACGGCTGCCATAGTGATTACCTGCCACCGAAGGCGCACGCTTTCATCGAACACATAACTTCCATCCCTCGGCTCTGCCAGGCAACACAGAAGCTCCTACACAACACAGAACTAACCTCATCCTCGGCTCGCGAGTCCAAGATATGTATTACATCAACACTGGCCTCTACCAGGTGACCCGATTTGCGGTCTATCCAACACGAGAGCTTACACGACCTACTTTTTCTCTCTCTTCCCTTCCCCCCCTTGCGGGGAAAACAATCACACCATACGTCTACACACCGAGTCAGTACTACTTCAGCTCGCTCTACACATGAAGCTCACACAGTCCCACACATGTTCCGACACTGCTGTTGTTTTTTTGTCATAAACAGTTGGCGCTGTGAGGTCGTGTTGGTTGATGAAGGATGACTAAAAACAAGTCGCTAAACTCCACCACAGGACGTAATCCTTCGTCCCCTTGGAAAAAAAATAGTCAGCTACTTTTGAAGACACACAAGGGTGCAGGCTAAGAGAAGCGAAGACATTGTAATGTAAACACTTCCGGTTCACACAAAGGCTGGTCTTGTGCGCACTTTCTAGTGGTCGCGCAATATAAAATACTACAACAGACGCAGACAGTACCTACAAGCATATTACAGCGCCCCGACACTGGTTGATTATTTCTTGAGTGCCGCGGATTTAGAAACTGTGTTTTGCGTAATCTTGTCTCGCCTTCCTCGAATATGTGAACCAACCGAGACGCGAGGCTCCGCGAGGGTGAACAAAGCACGGGGCGAACAACCTGAGCTGTGTTGTGGTCAGGTCCTTATTCCATCATCTGCTGTGGAGTGAGGAAAATACCACAAGAATGTTGTCTATTAACTTCCAGGATACTCCCACTCCCTCCCTCCGCTTTCGTTATACGGAAAGGATAGTAGAATTATAAACAATGTAGTGCTCCTTCGAACTGAATAAAAAAAATGAAGATGTTCAGGAAACTGCAGGCAGGCTCACAGAGTACCTCCACAAGGTCAACATGGTAGTGACAGTTTTGAACAACGGTAACACAAACGTGCAACGGGAGAGGGAAAAAAAATAATAAAGTTCCGCCATCGCTCCCCTCTCCCTCCAACTTGACCCACATTTCAGCAAGTCCAGCCAGACCTCATCTAAGGTTAAGGTCAGACCACCGTAACCCAGATCAAGGTGACCCAACACGGCGGGCGCAGTTCCTAGCAGACAAGGGGGAAGGTGGGAAGGCGCGGGTTGCTACATACTGAAAACCCCACCTCCCCTCCTATCTTCGCCCAATCGGGTTTCGCTACTGCTAGACGCATGTGGGGAAGGGCGGGTTAAGGACAAAAGTCACGACGAGTACGACAGACGTCTTTGCGAAAAGGCAGAAATGGTGGGTCGGTAATAGGTTATATGTCTGTCCTGGCTGATATCGGATACACGCTTGAAGCGCAGTAAGAGAGCGTCTGCAATAATTAGCAATAGGAGTGCTGTTTGGGAGGCAAAGTTCCGCAAGGGACATGCAAAGGAATGAATGAATGAATGTCAGCATAAAACAGTAGGCGTCTATTTCTGCATGGTACACTATATAATCTCGTTCGGTTTTCTAAACTTACTTCTTAAAATGAAAGAATATGGTATATTTTCCCCCACTCTTGTTACAGCACAGGAAGCCGTAGATCGTCATTTATACATTATTTCTCTGCTTTTGCACCTAGGTCTTTCATATGACATTTCGTTATGTTATTATTCTGCAGGATCATTCGCAGATGTTTACGGTTCTGAAAGCAACTTCGACTGACGCCCCAAACAAGAATACAGCTGTTTGACCGACTCACAAGAGCACTCATGCGAATCACACATTATCGTCACTGCAAAAGCAGTAAGACCAGCAGCTTCAGCCTCTTGGTCACTCCTCATCATCCCCAGCAGCAACTTCAGGCTGATGTTAAGATGCAATGACCTCTTCATGGTCGGTAGCATGTCACAAGTGACAGGGCCAGAAACAATGGGGCATTACTTGCAAAACAGCAGAAACAGCTGGTACGTGGGTGTCTCCATCAACATCAACGCTTGTACAAAGAACAAGGGAATGGAGAGTGGTTTTTTTTTCTGCAAAACCACCCAAATGAGATATCTACAGCAGCTGGAACGAAATGAGAGTCTGAGCCGAAAGGAAAACAACTTTGTGAAAGAGATGTAGTGTCGTTTGAAGAGGGCATGATGATACAAAAACTGAAGACAAAACACGCGAATGACAAACAGGCTGGGCCGCGCGAACCAAACTTTGCTTTTACCGTTGAATGCAACCATTGACAGAATCAGTGTGGAGAAAACAAAAAGTGGCTCAGTAAAACGATGCTTGGTGAACTCCACCAACATGTACCTACTTCCAAACTGAAATATTCTAATAAGAATTCTCGTCCGGTTTTCTACCATTATTTTTACCATCATTTCTACCATAATTTCTACCATTGCTTCTACCATTTCTACCATTATTTCTTTTGTATTTATTATAATTTCTACCTTTATTTCTACCATTAATTCTACAATTTCTGTTATGTGATACCAACAAAGAAAAAAAAACAATGACTGACAATCCATATATATATACACACAACAGTTTTTTTTTCAAGAGACAGAACGGCAGATACTGACAACAGAAAAACACACATACAAAGAGGAAGAAGAAGATAGCCATGCAACTGTATGAGAAAAATACCCACCCCCCCCCCCCCCTTGCCCACACACATAAACAATAAATGGATGGTCACGTGTTTATGCTGAAAAGTTCCCTCTATTTCACGTTATAACGGTAGTTCTCAACTTGTTTTATGTTTCTGCCGTGGAATCACTAAAAAAAAAAACAAAACAGCTGTGGAACCCCTTTCCTGCATGAGAACAGCTATGGACATCTCTTTAGAAAGGAATGAATCAAAAGAATCCAAATGCTGATAAGATTTTTTTTTCTTTCATTAAATCGAGTCAATCTTGCTGGTCCGTGACCCCCCCCCCCCCCCTCTAAAAAAATCCTTCCGTGGAGCCAAGGCAACCACTAGTCTTTAATGCAGAAAAAAAAGGGCAAACGAGAACATTAAAAAGAAAAAAATCCAATGAAATCTTGAAAGTTGGGTATCAAGAAAACTGATATCTGTTTTCGTGAAGAGAGAAGGTAGCAACTTTGAACAGACTGGGGCAACTGGAATTTTAAAAAATAAATAAAATAATGAAAAAAAAAATTTTTTTAAGAAAAAAAAGAAGAAAACGTGATGAGCTATTCTGACCACATCAAGTGAGGACCCAAGTAACATGCTGCCAGAACACCAACATCCTGCAAGACCTGCGCTCGCTGTGAAGACTGAAGTGCCCAAAACTTAACTCCCGGGAGAGTGCATACACGAGGAGCTCTGGGTATACACGAAGAACTCCTTGGAAACGACCCATCTTCTTCTTTAGATGGCTGAGCATCCGAAACAGAACCCAGAATATGAAGACAGCCCTGAACATTGAACCTGATGGGGAAAAGTTGCGAGGAAAGGAAAACAAACAGAAGGAAAACAAAACACACACACACACACACCAGTAGTGAAACAAACTGAACAAATGGGGCTACAGCACGAATAGGTTGACAGAATAAGTTGCTCAGAAGATGCGTGTAAGGACGACGGCTCAAAGCAGACTTGTGAGACAAACAGACACACAAACACACTGAAGCCGGACTTTCACGTGGAAATGGCACAAAACTGCTTATATAACTGCCACTATTGATCTTCCATACTGCCAGGCAACTTCCTCTAAAGTACCTTCACATACCATTCAATGCATTACATGTAGCCAAGGGCAATGGTTGCAAATGCCAACTAAAAACTAGATCACGGGCAACACACAGTCAACACAACATTGGAGTCATCTCCCTTAAAAAACTGGGCATGCCCCAGGCGTAATGAAACCGCTTCCCATGACCAACAAACAGAGCAAGCCAATCCCCCCCCCCCCCCCCCCCCGCCCCCAACCCCAAACTACAGTTACTGCTGTCTGTTTACGAGAATGTTTAAATTTCTTGTATTGCTAATGCACACTGCCCAATATTTTAGATGGTGACCCCCTTGGTTTTAATAGTCTGCCAACCTCAATATGCGCTTGGCCTGTCGATGTTATGAAGTATTTTTTTTTTAAACTTTATCTATATCTTGAACTGCGCTTGGCCTGTTTACTATGCAACCCAAGTAATTTTATATATATATATATATATATATAACTCTATTCATGTCTTGATACTAGTCATGACTGTTTGCTATGTTACCAAGTAATTTTAACTCTATTCTCTTCTCGTCTAAGTAGCTTTGCGAAACTGTTAAAAGAAAAAAAACAACATCTATTTAGCTTTGCTCTTTGTTTTAGGGTTTCCAAGTTTAAACCGCTGGTCTAAGCTACACAAAGATCTCTGCTCATCTCCTGACTGCTCTGATTTTTGTGTTGGTGTTTTTACTAGTAACGAAAGATTTTGATACGGCAAGAATAGCAAGAGTAGAAAAACAACTACAAGAACTACTGGATATAGTGGCAAAAGAAAGCGAAAGAAAAGGTCCAGGCTTGAACAAGAAGAAACCTGGAGGGCATGTTCATCCCCAAGAAAAGATAGATCTCTAAATGCAAAATAACAGTAAATGACGCAATATTAAAACAAGTAGGCAAATTCAAGTACCTAGGAACAGTCTTGACACCAGACGGAAGATCCCTAAAGGAGATAAATGTCAGAATAACTCAAGATAAGATAATGTTCCAAAAGATGAAAGGTATCTGTCAATGCGTGTAAGGAAAAGGGTGCTCCAATGCTTCACCGACCCAGTTCTGATCTGTGGATGTGAACCCTGGACAGTCACTGAAGAAATATAACAACATCTGTAAGCCAGGGAAATACAGTCTTTTAGAAGAATGTTAAGGAATAATGGACGGCAAGAAAATCAAATGAAGAAATCATGAGAGAGACCGACTCAAGAAGACAAATAATTACAACAGTCAGGAAAAGACAGTCTAAATTTACAGGGCATGCCGTGAGACTGGGCAACAGGAAAGTTAGAGGGGGAAAAGAAGTCAAGGTAGACTAGGAGAGAAAATCCTGGATGGACTGGCAAGATGGCATGGAAAAGAGGACACCAGAACAACTCAAAGAGGCAACTCAAGACTTGTGGAGAGTTATGATCACCAACGCCAGTAGGCACGGGACCAGATAGGCAGGCAGAGAGACAGACAGACAAGCAAGCAGGCAGGCAAGCAGGCAGGCAGGTAGACTGATTTCAGGTACTTCTTTTTGTTGCCTATACAGACGCTAATTGACTTAAGATGGGGTTACGTCTTGATGTGCCCATCCTATGTTGAAAACATGAATAAGTCGAATATGAATATTATAGGATAAATAAATAAAATAAATAAGTACTGTCACTAAATAAACACAAACACGTAACTGGTGTAACTAACGAAATACCAGTAATTAAAAAGTAAATAAATGGATCCAAATTTGTTGTATCAATAAGTGTACAGTGCTGAATGTGCGTACTTATTGCACCATCGTAAATCGAAATATCTCAGGTCGGGGAGCATATCTATGTATATCACGTGTTGATAATATCTGCAACATCTCACTGCTCTATGTCGCTGATGTTTAACTCTGAACCTGCCCAAGTTGTTTCTGGTCTAATAAATGACTAGAATAAGACAAAGAAAATAGGAAATGATAAGGAAAAACCAGGAAATTATAAGATTTTGTACATGACATAAAACAATCTATGGACTTGACTCTAGAAGGTAAACTAAGAACAGGGAAGGCAGAAATAGAAATCTTTCTGGTTCAGTTCCAGAGAGAGAGAGAGAGAGAGAGAGAGAGAGAGAGAGAGAGAGAGAGAGGGTGAGAAGAGAGCCCTATCACGCCAAAAAAAAAAAAGAACACCGAAGTGATTCGTGGTTTTCCTTGCCCTGCAGGCACACTAACGCAGTGGTTGTTAAATTCGGAATCCATGAAGTCCCAGTGGGGTACATGGATGGATTTCTGGGGGGTCGACCGACCATTAAATAGGCTAGCTTGAACAAAGTAAATAAATAAATATGAATATTATCTGGATTCTATTCATTGCTTTATTTTTAACGAGGGGCCCACAGCCGTACTCGGGCCGAAAAGGGGATCATGCCAAAAAAAAAAAAAAATGGTGATGTAGTCATTGGTAGGACTGGTCATACTTCTTTCCCCAGAAGGAGCCACGACTATGGAAGTAGGAATAGTTGGCTCATAACCGTATTAACTAAAAGTTTTTGTCTCTAGGATGGTGATCATTTATCAGATGTTTCCCTTCTGTGTCATTTTCCCTTGCCGATGAAAAATAATCTCTCTTTATGATCCCAATCTCTTGCTAGGTGAGAGAGAGAAAGGGAGAGAGAGAGAGAGAGAGAGAGAGATCCTCTCATGCCGCTACCAACAGAATCAATCGACTAGGCCAATACGAACCGAACTGCCATATTCACTCTCTGCATGTGACCTCACAACACTGTTCCGGTCAAGGTCAAAGGAAAAAAAAAAGGCTGGAATGTCCGGTCGTTTATGCAACCCCCCCTCATTCCCCCAACCCCTGGCACAGTTACCTCCTGACCCTAGTAGCGGATTGACCATGAGGGAGTGGGAAGCCAAAAGTATGGTGCTCTGTGAGTTCATTTTTTTTGCATAAAAGTCTATGAATTTTTTTTTATTTCCTAATTCTTTACAACCACAATGCGAATTTGTTTACGTTTATATATGTTGTCAAGCCAACGATTCTTCGAACAAACTGCTACATATCCTGGGGATATACATATATCATCATCATCATGTGCCGTTCCCGTAGGCGTTGGTGATCTTACTTCACCAAAGATTCTCTCCTTGATATTTTCCATCAGCTCACATGTTTCCCCCCTCTTGGTCTTTCCCTGGCTCTCTTCTTCCCATTTACCTTTGCTGTTGTTATGTTCTGAAGCCCTCCTCTTCTCACTATGTATAAATGATGACTACACACACACAAACACCACACAACCCACACACTATACACACTCGCACTCACACACTGAAATTCTGCCAAGTGATCAATGAAATAGTTCAACACTAACAAAATACTGTGTTCTAAAGTCGAAAGTCACTGGAAGAAAACAAAACAAATAAACAAAAACAAAAAAAAGAATAAAGACAGTTATCTTGAAATAACAATAATAATCTGTTAGTTTCTAAGCCAAAGATAAACATTTAAAATAGTCGCACGCTGTGGAAAATAAAATTAGTGTCAGATTTAGGACTACGCTAAGCAAGCCACAGCTAACACTGGGCAGTGGTTCCCAAGCTTTCTACACCTAAGGACCACTTTTCCAACTACATATTAAGTCGCAGACTACTTTGTCATATGTAATGCCATAACTCATTAATTGTTTTTATGGAAATGATGCCATTTAATACTGTACCTGATCGTTACCGCCGCCACAGATAAATGCACTAGGGACCATCTATGGCCCGCAGATCACAGATTGCGAAACAGTAGCAAGGGGGTCTCCCGTGTATTCTGGGGTTAACTTTTTAAACAAAGGAGGCTACATGCTTTATACAGCTTAGGACTTAATCCACTCTAAATTTATCAGTGCTTTTTAGGACCTCACCAACTCTAAATCCGGCACTGCAGTTTAAGACCTCATCAACTCTAAATCCAACACTGACCAAAATTGTGAGACCTTCTATATTTGTCTATAAAAAAATAAGGCACTGATTCAAAACATGTTTGTGTGTCATGAGAATTCCTGACTTTCTATATATATCAACAGTATTACTGGACAAGCGAGATTTTGGATGATACATACAATAACTGTGCAATAATAAAGGCACGTTTATGTGTAGCCTAAGTTATGTCGCTTTACAACGTTTAGGACTTCGTTAGAAGAGAGCTGAGGTTGTCTTTCCACATGCGATACTGTGTAACTTGTATGAGATCAGACAGCACACAGTAGGTATGTAGATAAAGACTGACAGTCTCATGGGTGGGGGGGGGGGGTGTGTGCAGCAGTTCAGTCCAGATGTTCTTCTGTTGTACCGGGGTGTTTATGGGGCCGGGGAGGGGGGCGTGGAAAGAGAAATTGGTAACAGTAAGAAATATTACGTATAGCTTCAGCTGACTCACTGTGGTTGCTGTTTCACACGAATGCAGACACTAAAATTCAATGCCGGCTTATGGAATTAGAGCGAGGTTTACGATAACGCTTGCACGTTGTGAGTCCTGATCTTAATTAGAGTAGCTATGCCTCCCGTAAATATATCATAAAAAGCAATAAAAGAGATGATGTCATGCAGAAATGCATGGAACCCCGTGGGAGAGGGGGGGGTGGGGGAGAGGGATGGCGGCTGAAGTTTGCCGTGGGCTACATAATTGGGAGTGGGGGGTGGGGGAGGGGAATATGAGACACAAGAAGATACCACAACAAACTGTAATGACCTACTTACTGTTTGAACATATCGTCCGGGCGGCAGATGTCGTCTGACAGAGTTAGCCTGTGAGTATCAGCGCTGTCACGTCTACAGACCTGTCCGTTGTTGGAGCTGCTGCCGTTGTTGGTGGTTGTTTTGCAGTTTCCGCCGCCGCTGACGCTGCTGCTGCTGGTGTTGTCAATATGGCCGTTACTTCTGCTAACGTCACCAGGGGAGTATCGCTGGTGATGGTGATGGAGTGGCTGCATCTCAGCAGCCGACTGAAGATGCTGTTGGTGATGATGGTGCGGGTCAGCAGGGGACTGAAGACGCTGATCCTGCTGGTGGTGCTGGTGCTGGCGGTAATGTATGGTTTCCTCTGGGAAATGGTGAAGATTTTGCCGCCAGTCGTATGAATTTTCTCGCATCTGGGTGAGTAATTTCATAATGGACACCGCGTTGTCCATATCTGTGGTTTCCGGGCTTGCCATAGTGACTGCGCTGGAAGTAATAGTATTTCATCTGTTGCATATCTCAGAAATGACCACCACAAGGTCGTTTTGTAACTTAGCATGAGAATTAACTGATGAAAGACCCCCCCTCCCGGCACGATGCGGTTTTATAAATGATTCCCTAGTTCTTTTCAGTCTAAATCAAGAATTCTTCAGACGGAATCTGATCAATGTTTTGATCACACACATCTAATGCATACGAAAAGCATTTCTACAACGGATCAAGTTATATAAAACGTATCAATTTGTTACATGAAGTTAAAAGGAAAAAAAAAAAAAAGAGAGAGAGAGAGAGAGAGAGAAACGTAACAAAAACAAAGTTACCGAATTATTCTGCTCTTGTTTGAACTGAAATTGAAAGAAATATGAAATATCGTTTCTCCTCCCCTCTCCCCGTCTAAATACGTAGTTTTTTTTTTTTGTTTTGGAACGCGAGTTTATTTTATTCTCTGAATACGTGTCGTCTCCCCCCCCCCCCCCCCCCAATATCTGAATACGCGGTTAATGAAAAATGTTATTTCTGTCTTGTGAAAACGAAATTATGAAAGAGGTTGATTTTATTTATATATTTATTTATTCTATTTGAACTAGTTAAGAAAAAAGTATGAAAGAACACATCTGAGATAATATTCCTAACCAAATTCTAATAAATACTGGCAAACAGGCAATGTCAATATGGCTCTTACGTCAAAAAGAACAGCACTGGAGCTTCGCTTTATGCACTACTGGCTTGATCTATAATGGTATTTCTCTGTTAAGATTTATAAAGTAAAGGTTAATTTGAAAATTAGTCAATAATCACATGGGACAGGCAATGACACAATACAACGTTCACAATGGCTGACGGGTAGGTCGAACACACACAGCGTACCTCTCTGTTTAGTTTAGGCCAAGATCAAAATAAATATGGACGCTCCGCTGCGGGATTGCACCACTGTTGAACAACGTGCCGTAAGTGAGAATTTCCTTGGGTTTATGGAGTGAAACTGAAATTCGCCGAAGAATGTTGGCCCAGTGTGGAAACGCTATGCTACGCTTTGACAGAAACATTCAGCCCGCAAATAGCAAGCAAAAATAGAGGAAGAATACTGTCAAAAATTATTGCTACACCATGACAATGCGTGTCCCCATGCAGTGGTCGCAACGGGGAAGCAACGCAACGGCTGCGGTTTGAAGGCCGTCCCCATCCTCCTTACAACAGCCTTGAACTGACACTAATGCAATTATAACGTCGATGATGATGGTTAAAGAACCGGTGAACCTGAATTCAGGAACAAAATGACACACGAGATGCAAGGACCTACGGGGGAACTATACGAAGAAGTGACTATGTTCATCGGTGCTTCATTTGGAGTCCCCAACCCCGGAAAGAAAATATAACCTAATAAAATTGTTCGGCAGAGCTTCTCATGTCTTTAACTGCTTCATACAAAAGAGAACTGCTGGACCTTTACCAGTAGCACTAAAAAACCTATAGCTGTCCAAGTCTGCGTTTCTCAACATTTTGTTCAGACTATGGACCTTTGAAAGTGAAGATAATTGCTCTCCATCCCACCCCACTCCACCCCTCTTTTATTACACTCGCACTCCGATTGATATTAAAATAATAATAACAAAAACCTTCACATGTGTAATACTCTACATAATCTAGATTGTCCTATATATTCCCACCACCCCACCTCCCCTCCCCTCGTGACCTCTCGTGAACAACTTGCTCATTGCTCAGAAATTCTCCCCTTGAAGCGGAAAATGCGTTACAAAAAGCCTTTGAGAAATCCATCACGGTCGACATGATTCTTTCCATCGTGAAGGAGCCTCTGGAAAACGTTTCCTTTACAGCTCTCTGGGGAAGGGGTCGACTCATCTTTATGCGTATACGTCCCATAAAGAGATATGCAGAAAGCTACGATAACTCGTGAAAAATTATAATCTATTGCCAAGAATATTGCTGCCGATCTTATCATTCTCAACAAAAGAGCAAAAGCACTCAGGAAAACATAGGAGCCTCTCATGGCTGTTCCGGACGCAAGAATAACACGATCGCACTCTGTGCCTTACGCGCACACCTTTGGAACACCCAGCTCGGAAGCGGGTACCAAGAACTACGGGTCGAAGAAGCGAAGTTCCTACTCGAGGTGGAGCCTGCAGGAAAGCCCGTCTGGTGAGAAATCCCGTTTCCTCTACCAGACTCTGGGCTCTAAAAAAAAAAAAAAAGGCCTCCGCAAGAACAGCCATAGTTGTGCTTCGAGGACCACAATAGGCATCTAGATTTTGTGGCCCTCGAACTCTAAGACTGCGTTTGTTGACGCTGAGTAAAAGTACTAACCGCTAGCGCCCATGACACCAGACGAAACCCAACCAGCAGCATCTTGTAGTTCATGTTCAGGAAGAGCTGTTGTTTAACTGTTTTTTGTTTGTTTGTCTGTTTTGTTGAGCTGGTCTATATCTTCTTCTTCTTCTTCTTCTTCTTCAGCTTTCCGAGCCATTAAGGCTCATTCCTCAGATAAAGTTCGCCTCCATTCCTCTCTATTCCTAATCTTCTCTCTCCAACTGGTGACACCAATTTCTTTTATATCCTCTTCTATGTTGTCTTTCCTTCTCTGTCTTGACCTACCCCTTGGTCTTGTTTCTCTCATTTCTTGTGCGTAAATAATGTTCTCTTCCATCCTTTCTACATGGCCCAGCCAGCGTAGTCTGTTCGGTTTCAAGACATTTATAATTCATTGGGATTTAAATAAGCTGTTCAGTTCAGTGTTCTTTCTAGCTCTCCATTCTCCACTGTTGGTATCCTTTGTTGGCCCAAAGATTGTTCTTAGGATCTTGTTTTCAAAGATCTGCAGTTGTTGTTCATCTTTCTTTGTTGTATTCCACGTTATATCAAATTAGCGCTTCAAGTGTTCACTTTTTTTTTTTTGGAACAGTACACATTCAAATGTTCTCTCGAATAGTATGCATTCACATGCTCTCTCCAACATTAAACATTCACACACGCATGTTCTTTAAGGCTCACTCATTCACAAGGGTTACTATGCGAACCAGTATAATTTAAAAGTAATAATAAAAGCACTTACCACTGTAACAAACTGTATACAATTTAACCTCATAATTTTTTTGTCTTCAACACAATTAATATATTACTTCTAAAACAAACCTTTGGCAAATGATCACTTTTTCTCCTTTATTAAATTTCGAATTTAGTTGGTTTTGAGAACCGTAAGGTAAAGGTAAAAACCCCGCTGCCACGTCATTATGACATATTGAGGATACAGTGTTGGGCCCGTATGTCCAAGACCTTCGACACTTGAAAGTGTGATGTGGTCAGTATCACGCATGGCCGCATTTACCTTCCCATATTTCTCTGGTACCCATTTTTAGAGGCTGGGTCGAACCCAGGGCTTTTTTTTTTTTTGGTGTGTGTATCCAAAAAATCCCCACTGCTGGGACTTGAACCCAGTACCACAGGATTAATCAACCGAGCGCCTAACCACTCAGCCAACATATACCGTATGTCGAGTATATTCTGAGTACCCTAGGTCCTCATCAATATCACGGAGTGGGCTTGAACCCTTCCAACCAATCGCACTTCCCACTTGGCTAAGAACCGCCTTTATGTCAAAATGGAAAGAAAACCATATGCATAATCTGACTGGTTTGTCAATGAAAAATGGCGTGGGGCAGCGAAGGTCAGGAACTGACTGAAACGCAAGATTTTCATTGGAGGCACGAACGAATTATAATCTCAATTCCTCGCACGCCATCACCTTTTGCCTAATCCAGACCAAGCTGCAAGGAGATTTGGACAACCTGGTGACACATCTATCCAGGGGTTTTCAAGCTAAAGAACATATATAACAACATAACGACTGGCTTGTTTAATGACAAAGTAGTAGTAGTAGTAGTAGTAGTAGTAGTAGCAACAGTAGTATAGTAGTAGTAGCAGTAGTAGTAGTAGTAATAGTAGCAGTAGTAGGAGTAGCAGTAGTAGGAGCAGCAGCAGTAATAGTAGTAGTAGTAAGTATAATAGCCAAGGAGGATTTTTTTTCTGGTACCACCACACCAAAATGGCCCCGGTGTCCACCCAGCCTCTAAAAAAAATGGTACCATAGAAATCTGGGAAGGTAAATGTGGCCAGGCGTGATACTGACCACATCAGACCTTCATGTGCCGAAGGTCATTTAAATACAGGCCTTACACTGTATCCAAAGTGTGCCTTAATGGCATGGAAACGGGGTTTCAATGATTAAACAGCGACATACCCATATGTGTACATCTGAGTAGTGAAGTTGCCAGTTTACTGTGCTCTCATAAGGGAGATAGATGGGTCATTAGGTATTTAGCTTTAGTAATACTGTTTGTTGTTATTTTTGTTGCTGCTGTTGTTACTGTTGTTTTTAATGTTCATTGTTCGTAAAATATAAATATGTTTAGCTAAACAATGAAAAGTCACCTGCTTGAACTGTTGCGCTTTTGTTTATTAAAACATGGGCCGGGGTTTCAAGCACAATGTCTATGAGATATTTGTTTATAAGATATGTTTTAAGATACCGGGAAAAAAATATAAACCTGTTTGGACAGCACTATATAGTGAAATATAAATCTGTTTCGACTGCGTTACTTCTTATAACTTATATCCTTCCCGTGCCATTAAATGTCACATAGGGCTCGCAAAGTAGTTTGCCAAGTTTTCTTGTTTTCTGCGAGCTTTTCAACATCATCACGGGATTTTATACCCACTAAACTGGCAATGTCCTCTTAACAATGTCCTCTTTACAGTTTCACGTGGCCGACCTCTTTTTCTTCGGGATGTTATGTTCCTCTTGATAGCTTGTTTTGGGATTCTCTGATTGTTTTTTTTCTCATCTCGTGACCGACATATGTCCATCACCTTTTCCTGATCACGCACGAGACAGGCTGTTGTTTGCTCATCTGTCTTATCTCGGCGTTGTTCTTGAATTCGTTCCACTTTATACCGAGTATTTTCCTCACATATTTGTTTTCAAAAGAGTCTAAATTATTGTCTATTTCTTTAGTTGTTTTCCAGCTTTCGCATGCATAAATGAGAGTGGATATGGCATTTGAATTGAATAGTCTTAACTTGGTTTTTGTTATTTATAACTTTTGAGTGCCATATGTTCTCAAGATTCTTGAAGGCCGATGCTGCTTTTGCAATTCTAGTTCTAACTTCCTTTCTGGTGTCACCATCCTGGTCTATGTAGCTGCCAAGGTATGCAAATTGGTTTATTTCTTCAACGGCTGTCACTTCTACGTATATTTTTCCTTTTTTGATTAAAGGAAAGTTTCATTAATTTTTGTTTTTTTTTCTTGTTAATTTCATGTCCTATTTTGCTACCCAGTGAAGACAGGATATCTATTTTTTTTCTTGCATCGATTCACAGTGTTACTGTTAAGAGTTATGTCATCAGCAAAATCAAGATCTTCTAGTTGGGTCCCATGTACACAATCAATACCTGTGTTACCTGTGCAGCATTTTTTTCTTTATGAAGTCTGTGGCAATTCCAAAAAGCAAAGGAAGTATACATCCTTGTTTCACCCCTGTTTCAGTCTGGAACCATTCGCTCATTCCTTTTTCTGTGTTGACTGCACAAACATAGCCACTGAAGAGATCCTCAATAATGTTGACAATTTTAGATTCTATTCTATACAGTCTTAAAATTCTCCAGAATAAATCTCTGTGTATGCTGTCAAATGCCTTTTTAAAGTCTATGAAGTTCAGGATTAATGGTTTTTGCTTTTCAACATGTTCTTCAAGTATTATTCTTAGAGTAAAGATCTGATCGAGACAGCTTCTCCATTTTCGAAATTCTGCTTGTTCTTCTCTCATTGCAGTATTAACTATATCTTTAAATATATTCAGAATCACTTTGCAAAATACTTTTGACATAATTGATAGCGAGGTTACTCCTCTCCAATTATTGCAGTTGCCAATGTTGCCTTTTTTTTTGGGGGGGGGGGGTATTTTAACAATAATTCCTTTGTTCCATTTAGAAGGGACTTCTTCTTCTTTCCAAATTTTATTAAACATTCTCTATAGTTGTCTCATGTTGTCACTATTGATAGCTTTTAACATTTCGGGTGTTATTTCTTCACCTGCAGCTTTGTTGTCAGCTATTAGATTCACTGTTGTTTCAATTTCACGCAATGTAATTTCATCTAGGCTGACATTCAGTTGTGGCACTGGTAAGTCGGTTTCAAGTTTTATCAATTCTTTTGGGTGTGGTCGATTAAATATTTCTTGGAACTGTTCAGCCCATCTTTGCTTTTGGTCTTTACTTAATGTTAATAGGGTTCCAGTTTTGCTAAAGACTGGTCTTTCTTTAGATGTAATGGTACCCGTTAGCCTCTTTTCTATGTTATACAGAGTTTTGCTGTCTCCTGTTTTTGATGATTTCTCAGCCTCTTTCGCCATATTGTCTATGTATTCTCTTTTATCCCTTCTAGCTGAACTTTTAACTTTCTTGTCTGTTTCTTTGTATGTTGCTTTTGCCAAATCTTTTCCAAGATCTGTCTTTACATTCAACATGGCTAATTTGGCTGCCCGTCTTTCATGTATGTACTTCTATGTGTTTTCCGATATCCATGCTTTTCTATGTGTTGTTTGCAGTCCAGCACTTGCTTTTGCTGCCGTGATTATGGCTGTGCCATAAGAATTCCATAATTCATCTATATCTATCTCCTCTACTTCACTGAGTGTTGTGAAATGATTGGTAAGTTCCAGATTGAAATTACACTTTGTATTTTCTTCCTGTAGTCTGTGGCTGTTTATCTTTCTGTGTATTGATTTCTTGTGTTGGCTTTTTCAGTTTTAGTCTTATTTTCCCTACACACAGGTTGTGGTCACTGTTGACATCTGCACCTCTATATGCTTTTCCATCTATCAGAGATGTTCTGAATTGCTTTCTGACACAAAAGTGACCAATTTGGTTTCTGGTTCTATCATCTGGAGATATCCATGTTGTTTTATGTATTTCTTTGTGTGGGAATATTGTTCCTCCAATGACCATGTCCTGTGTTATACATAGTTCAATGAATCGTTCTCCATTATGGTTTACCGTGTCAGTTGTTTCTTTACCCATTACTTTTTCGACGTCGGTGTTATCTTTCCCTACCTTAGCGTTGATGTCTTCCATAACAATTAAGAATTCGTGTTTAGTGACTTTGCTGATGAGTTGTAGTTGGTGATAGAAATCGTCTTTTATTTCCTCATCTGCATTGTTCGTTGGTGCATAGCATTGTATGATTGTCATTCTTCCGTGTCTTAGTTTGAATCGTGCTATTATTATACAGGTGTTCACTGGTTCCAATTCTGTATGGCTCTTTGCTGCTACATCTGACATAATTATACCTACGCCCTCTTGGTATTTCCGATCGTCTCTGCCTGAATGTATTATTAACTTACCGTTTCCGACGTTCTTTTCCCTGCATCTGGACACCGCTGCGTTACTTGTGAAATATAACTCTATTTCGACTGAGTTACTAGCGAAATATAAATCTGTTTGGATTGCGTTATAGCTAATTATAAATCTGCTTTCACTATATTTCCCGCAAGCTTGTTAAAAAAAGAGTAAAAAAAAAAAAAATTAGACTAAACCGACATTAATTGACTTGCCAAGAAAAATACATCCCCTGTGCCTAAGCGTACTTAAGGCGGTAGGTTCTTAACTTGTCACTCAGTCAAAGACAGAAAGTCACCCAGAGGCGCACGATGCAGTTAAACAGAAAAGATAGAAGGAAGTAAAGGTGAGAAAGGATATCAAATGAGGCAATGAGATGAGCACGTAGAAAATGTAAAACAGACAGTAACAAAACAATATTTCAGCTATATGGCGTTTATCAAGATAAAGTCCCTTAGTTCTCTAATTTTTCAGCCAATAGCCCCCCCCCCCCCCCCCATCACTTTTTTTTTCCTCTCGATCTTCGCCGAATCTGTCTACTCGGATTACTTGCTAGACGTCATAATCAGGGACATCTTTACCAGTAAAGTGCTATTTTTGTGTGTGTGTGTGTGTATTTGTTGTTTCGTTATTTTCGTCTTTCTAGATAAAGGCACTACTGTTTGCTTTGCATTTCTACGTGCTCATCTCGCTTCCTCTTTTGCAATTCCTTTTCACCTTCACCTCTTTTTACTTTTTTTTTTTCTTTCTGTTTTAAACACTGCATCACACATCCTCTGACTATCCATACTTCACTATAACCAGTTTTCAGTCTTTTCTCAGTCCTCTACTCATCAGTCATAGAAATGTGTTTGCTGTTCAGGATTTCCATTACAGTTGGGAGGAGGGGGGAGGGAGGTTTTTTTAAACATCAAAGTTACGGAGAGGTTTGGCAACGGTATTTTGAAGTTTTTCACGAGCTCGAGTCTTTTGGCAAGGTGGCAGAGGTTTTCCTTAGCGAAATGGCAGAGGCCTTTCTGGTTATATAGCAGAGAGGTCTTTGTAGCAAAATGGCAGAGGTTTTTCTTAGCGAAATGGTAGAGATCTTTTTAGCAAAAATGATATGAGATTTTTTCCTTAGCAAAATGGTAAACGTTTTCCTTAGCGAAATAGTTGAGGTCTTTTTAGCAAGATGATAGAGATTTTTCCTTAGCAAAAATGATAGAGGTTTTCCTTAGCAAAAATAGTTGGTCTTTTTAGCAAAATGATAGAGGTTTTCCTTAGCAGAATAGCTGGTCTTTTTAGCAAAATGATAGAGGTTTTTCTTAGCGAAATGGTAGAGGTTTTTGTAGCAAAATGGTAGAGGTTTTCCTTAGCAAAATGACAGAGGTTTTCCTTAGCGAAATAGCTGAGGTCTTTTTAGCAAAATGGTAGAGGTTTTCCTTAGCAAAATGATATGACAGAGGTTTTTCTTAGCTATATGATAGAGGTATTTGTAACAAAACGGTAGAACTCTTTTTAGCAAAATGGTAGAGGTGTTTTTGTTTTTTTTTTAAAGCGAAATGGCAGGTCTTTTTAGCAAAATAGTACAGATTTTCCTTAGCGAAATGGTTGAGGTTTTACTTAGCAAAATGGTAGGGACATTTTTTTTAGCAAAACAGTAGAGCTTTTTGTAACAAAATGATAGAGGTTTTCCTTGGCGAAAGAGTTGTTACGGAACGGAAGAACGTTTGGAGATCTTTCAGCAAGATACGAAAAATTACCGTTAGGGGTTCTGAGTAGTTCTTCAATTTTAAATGTCCTGGCTCTATTCAGACTCTAGTTCCACTTTCTTTAAAGAAAGTTAAGCGACGGAAGTGACCGAAACTGTTACTGCATCTTCCCGTGTTAGTACAGACATCATCATCATCATCATCGCCTTTCACTCACATGAAAGCATAGGCCACGGATAAAGGCTCTCCAGTCATCCATGTTCTTGGAATTATTCTCTGCTTCCTTCCATGTACATCCCTTGTCTCTGAGCACTGTCATAATTTCTATTTTCCAAGTAAGTTTGGTCTTCCTCGTTTTCTATTTCCTTGAGGATTTCATGTCAGTACCTGTCTTGCTATGCTGGTGCTGGGTTTCCTCAGAGTGTGGCCAATCCACCTCCACTTCCTAGTCATGATTTGTAGGTTCATAGGTTCTTGTCCTCATCTTTCCCAGACCTCCTCGTTCCTGAACTTGTTTAAAAATCCTCCTCAAGCAGTAGTTCATGAATGTTTTTATCCTCCGTTGTATTGTCTCTGAACCATATAACAGGACAGTCTTTACGTTTGTATTGAAAAGGCTAAGTTTGGTTCTTATTTTGATGTTCTTAGATGACCATATTTTGTTAAGTTAGATAAATGCTGTCCTGGCCCTGGTTATTCTAGCTTTTTTTTTTTATTCCTTTTCCGTTCGTCCGTATTTATCCACTATACTGCCTAAATATGTGAAATACTCTGTTAAATAAATACTCTACTCCCTCAATTACCATGAGGCTATTGCTTGCATTATTACTTTTCATTATCTTTGTTTTTTTTGTCTGTTAATATATGGTCCCAGTTTAGCTGAATTCTTGCTTAAGATCTGAAGTTTCTCTTGCATTTGTGTGTGGCCTTGAAGGAGGCGGACTTGAAGGAGGCCCTTCTTATAAACTCCCTATGAAAGGAGATCTATTAGAATGTAAGAACTTTTTTTTAAAGGTTGGCCCGGAGGATTTTCTTTGTTTTAAAGGTTGGTCGGGGGATTTTCTTTGTTTTAAAGGTTGGTCGGGGGATTTTCTTTGTTTTAACGGTTGGCCCCGAGGTTTTTTTTTTTGTTGTTGTTTTAAAGGTTGGCCCGGACGGTTCCCCTCGTTTTAATCGGTTGGCCTGGAGGTTTTCCTTTGTTTTAAAGGTTGGCCTGGAGGGTTTTCTTTGTTTTAAAGGTTGGCCCGGAGGATTTTCTTTGTTTTAAAGGTTGGCCGGGGGATTTTCTTTGTTTCAAAGGTTGGCCTGGAGGATTTTCTTTGATTTAAAGGTTGGCCCCGAGGGTTTTTTTGTTGTTGTTGTTTTAAAGGTTGGCCCGGAGGGTTCCCTTTGTTTTAATTGGTTGGCCCGGAGGTTTTTCCTTTTTTTTAAAGGTTGATCCGAAGGGTTTTCATTGATTTATAGGTTGGCCCGGAGGTTTTCTCTTGTTTTAAAGGTTGGCTTGGAGGGCCTGGGAGAAGCTGGCTCAAGGTAACCAGCCATTAACCCCTCGACCTCGGAGCATCCCTTTAGCAGCAGCGGGGCACCTGCGTGCAGGCTGCAGCTGACATCTCTTGTAATAATCATCATTACAAGGTGTCGGTAAGCGTTGGTTGTCATGATTCTACACAGATCTCGGTCTTTGATATTTTCCATGAGCTCAGCTGGAGGCTTTAATTTGTGATATCACGTGTTCATGATTTCACCCCCCCTCCCCTCCCCCCTCTCTCTGTCTTGGTCTTCCCCTGTCTCTCTTTCCATTTATCTTTCGTGTTATTGTGATTTTAAAATATGATTATGATTTTGAAATAAGGGAGTTTGGAATGCATATGTTCAGACCCAACATCCTTGATGCATTATAAAGAAAATAAGAATGTAGCACACACATATTTATGTAAACAAAAACTTTCATGAACAAACATAACGTTTAGGAAAGCTTAGCTAACACGTAAAGGTCAGGGTTGGCGAAACGTAGCCGACCAAGATCCTGTCCCACCTCTCCGCTGGTAACCCCCCCCCCCCCCCCCACTCCCTCACCCCAGTAAAAGGCCTAGCTTAGCTAATGGGATAGGGATCCATACAGTCCAATAGTGGTGGAGTCTGCTAAAGAAGTACTGCACACCCTCTTAAGAATTTTTTTTAGCGCCAGTCACAGACTGAAAGAAAAAAAAAAAAAAACTGCCGTAACTCGCTCCCAGTTCGATCCTATGTTGTGACCCCTCAACATCTTCATCGCTTCAGCCGCAAAGAGTACCACCTCGCAGTTCCAAAAGAAGAAGAAGATCAGTATACCTAATGAATTTGGATCTGAATGAGCTAGTGGCCAGCGTACTCGACTTTCACTGCGAAGGTATGTATTCACGTCCAGCGGCAGGCCAGAGAATCACTCTGGCCGTAGAAATGGGTGGCCGGCGTATTCTGGAGACAGGGAAGGAAAGGCGGCCCGGGTATGATGCTGACCCACACCAGCAAAGGAAAAACATAGGCACTACCATCACATTCCATAAGTGCCTAATACTGCATGATAAGCTGGTACGTAATACAGTCTACCAGTCTGCTAAAATGATCTCTACCATTTCGCTAAAAAAAAAAAAAAACCAAAAACCCCCATCATTTTGCTAAAAGACCTCTACCATATTGCAAAAAAAAAAAAAAAAAGACTTGAGCTCTTGAAACATTTCTAAATGCTGTTGTTGCCCAATCTCTCCGTAACAAACACACGTCCAAACTGCGATGGAAATCTTGAAATAAAGACATAAAATATAATATCAAACACGCTACTTCTGGATTTCTCTCTGTCTTATGTAAGATGCAACGGCTACAATATTGAAAAGGGGGGGGGGGTATGTTCATCTAAAGATCGTACATCTTGAGTGTACTACAGCTACAGTGCCTACTACTAGAAACATCAAGCCGACGGAGAATACGGTCCTTCCCAGAATGGACAAGATGTTTCCCAGTGACGGAGATCTGAGACTGGCATCTCAGCTACACCGATTAACACAGAAACATCAAATTTTAACAAAACAACGCCCAGGCTGGAGACACCGGTTCTACAATGCCCACTGGTGGAAGTTTCATTTGAATTTCTTTCCACGTAAACGAAATGTGATAAGAAATGGGTGGTGATTGGAGGGGGGGGGGGGAATTTAAAAATAAGGAATTCGTCTCATGACGGCCTCTTCCCTGGGACTCTAATGATTTATTTCTTCCCCCCCCCCCTTTTTTTTTCTTGTCTGCCAGATCTTACCTGTCTTTTTATATCTATTCTATCATATTTTAAATATTGCTTAAACGTATGAGTTTATGTACGTTTTTGTTTGTTTGTTTGTGTGTTTTTTAAATGCATTATAAGATAAAAAGGAGGAAAGAAAGAGGAGGAATAAGACTGACAGAATGAGGGAGAGGAGGAAAAAATTATATATTTATATAATATCACGAAGACGGTACCAACAAATAAGAACATTTCTTTAAAAATGTGTGTGTGTGATATATATATATATATATATATATATATATATATATATATATACTGCTATATAGAGCCAACTATGTACGGTCGTGAAACGTGGACAGCCCAACAACGAGATGACAAAGAAACTGGAAGCAGCAGAGATGTGTGGGGTTTTTTTTGTTTTTTTTTGAGACAGATACAACACATACCCTGGACAAACCAGAAAAAAAAACAAACATAGGAATCTTAAAAGGAAGTTTCAAAACAATGAAAACTAGTTAAAATTATACGAAAGAAGAGGCAATGAAAATTTCGTGGAGATGTCATGAGAAAACAGAATCTGCAGAACCTAGAAATGAGAGCAAAAATTCAAGGAGGGAAAAAAAGGGGGGAAGGGGGGAAGGGAGGAAGACTAAGAGGAAAAAAAATATCTCGATGGACTGACCAAGTGGCATGGAAAAAAAAGCATCGGAACTAATCGATAACAACAAGGACAGAAGAGGATCCGAAAGTATGATCGCCAACGCTATATATATATATATATATATATATATATATATAGAGAGAGAGAGAGAGAGAGAGAGAGAAAGAGTGAGAGAGAGGGACAGACAGACAGAGAGTGAGAGACAGAGAGAAAGAGAAAGAGAGAGAGTGAGAGACAGAGAGAGAGAAAGAGAGAGAGCGTCATGCTTTCACCCCTGCTAGACAGAATTAGAGTCTACGGTAGCCACTGTAGTATTTTCCGTGGAGCTATCGATTTTCTTATAATACCGAGTCTGTGATGTGCTTTAAGCCCAGCAAAAAAACTTTTAGTTTCACAAGCTATTAAATATATATAAACTCTGTGATCACAGCACTATACGCACCGAAATGATACACAATATTCAGTTCTCTTGGAAACACGTCGTGCGCTTAACACTGGTAACTGACAAAAGATAGTTTGCACTGACTATACCCCTAGATCTATACACGTCCTTTCATACGTGACTAACTCTGAGTACAGCTACACGTGTTGGATAAAGCAGTCGCTACCAACAGATACACAGGAAGATATTGTGTAGTATCTTCCTCTATGTTATAAATAAGAAAACTAAAGTAAAAACAGCTTCTTAACTATCTGTTCTTGGTTTTATAATTATTGAATATATCAAAAAGCTAATTCTGAAAGACATATAAAGAAAACATAAATAAATAAATGTTTTGGGCTTAATATAGACTTTCTCTTATCTTAAAATCCTATTGATCTACTTTCTCTTATCTTAAAATCCTATTGATCTAACATCGTGGCATTACAAAAAACACCATTTACTGCTACGGCTGCATTTAGATCCAACTACCCAGCTAAAACGACACCGTATTCTGGTCGAAACCAATGTATCCTCAAAGGTTTTGCGGTTCTTGCACAAGATTTTGAGCCCGTGTGCAAAGATGTGCTCAAAAATAATTTTGTGCGGAAATGTGCCTAGTAACGTCAGATAGCAAAGTTATAACTTAAATTTCTTATTAGAAAAAAAAAAGTTACTAATCTAAAGAGCTCAGGAAAGCACACATGAAGCGGTATCATAGTTTTCTTCATGGCTACTGTAACACAGTAACAATTCAGAAATAAGGCTGAAGTTTAACATGTATTTATTTATTTATGCAGCATATAGTGCGAGGCATCATTCCTTTATGTGCACGGCCGCGCAGCTTAGAGTGAACATTGATCTAGACATGATAAAAAAATAGAATGAAAATTGAAAAGACACCAAGCAACTCTTCTACTGAACGTCAACCAGTCGATGACGGAAATGAATGCAAGAAAAAAGAAAGAAAGAAAAAAAGAAAAATAAAGAAAAAGACAAGAAAACCACAGAGACTCATAACGAAGCGCCATTTATCTCCAACATAACGTTTCATTTATTCATAATGTGCCCTGCTTGACAGCGCTGGAGAATATGCTTCTCCATCTTGTGCGATCCTTGGTGTTTCCGGTTGGTTCAAATGCTTTTTTTTTTCTTTCTTCATGCCATTTGCTCATGTCCACTCAGACATCCCTCTCATTCTTTCTCTCTCTCTCTCTCGTGGCTGTCTTCTCCTCCTTTTCCCCCTTAATTTTTTTCCCAGAGTTAACAAGTTATAACAAGACACAGCATTTATATGTGCTGGTCCGTATTTTACATTCTTTTTTTTACCCTCACAAATGGTAGTGAAATATTAGCAGAGAGCTCGATATAAGACCCTACACGAGAGCTGATGCCAAATGTACACAAGACAACGGATTTAAAATTTTTTTTTAATGCGATATTTTAATTCGCTGGGAAAAAAAAGCTCTCACTAAAACCACTAACTACAAACACTAACTATTAATTCGCAAATGTAACACATCACAGGTCTTACTGGTTCCCGATTGAGTTTTACTGAATAACCATATTAATTACGATATTTGCGATGAGTAAACCTAACCGGTTATATGCTAAGTTAAACACGCTGCTCTCTGTAAACAGATGCGAGCAATGTTTGGATTTCAACATCAACAACTGCTCACTTTTATCACAGGGAATCCACTATATCCAAACACCAGGAAAACGAAACCGCGTGCGCGCGCGCGAACACACACACACACATACATACACACGCAAAATTAACCAATCGTTCGTATTTGCGAACACTCCAATTAACATGGCCAGTAAAAGGCAACTGGAAAAGTTCTCACCGGGTTAATAAAAATCAATAACTTCAATAAGTTAAAAACAAACAAAAAAAACCCACGAATTTTCCCCTCGAATTCACTCGTGAATGTTGAAGTCCAGAAACTTGTGGTCAGAGCTGTACGAGGCCTAGTGTAGAGCGATGGCTGAAAGTGTATCTCAGGTGTCCCTTCGCCCTCTGCCTACTCCCCCGTCTTGCGTGGAATTATAAATCACCGCCACGTTGTAGGAGGGGAGGAAAGGCGGGGAAGTAGAAGGTGAGGGTCAACAGGATGACCTCCGACTGAGTAAGTAGGTCACAATGACCCTAAAATTCCTCTCTGAAGCTTCGGCTTGGTAGTTATTCAACTAAAGCCCTCGCCGTTCCGAAGCCGAGATGGGAGTTTTGGGGAGGGGAGGAGAGGGGGAATGTCGGCAGCTGTCAACAAAACAGAATACCTAAAAATAAAATGGCTGTCAGAAAACGAACCAGTCGCTTTTTCCAATCTATAAGTACGACAAAACTGAACAAAGGTGTGGGCAGGGGGAAAAAAAAAAGGCAGCCTTTGTGATATGGTGTCTCAGATCCTATCGGGAGGCTTATTTCCCCCTCTACCTTCGCGCATTAAGTTCTCTACCACGTCCCTTTCTCCCTACTGCAAGTTACACCTCACCCCATCAGGACACGGCGAGCCACGCCCCCCCAGTATCTCGACAAGAGCGTCGAGTCAAGCGTTTAGTCGATATGCAAAGCGTCGAGTGTACACATCTCCGCACGTAGGGTGCAAGGCGTTTCTCGCCTCAGAACCGCGGCGATGTCACCAACAAAAAAAGATGGTCGGGGCCAAGTCAGAAGAGAATTCATTAACATAAGCAACTGAATAAGACATTTTAGAGTTTCTGCGCCGGGAAAATCGTCCGTGTTTCACTGCACATGTCGCCGGGACCTGCCACACCAAAGCGAGGGCTCATCTTTCTGTCTACAAAAAGAACTGTTTCCATCTGTGACGATTAAATCGATAAGAAAACAAAAGTTTAGTTTTTTTTTTGCTTGTTTTTTTATCTGTGTGTCTCTGACTGACTGCTTTCAGATATTTCTGATAAAGATCTGACGAGACGTTTCATTTGTCATTTATTAGAAAATCTGCTTATCTTCAAACACGTGCGGGTAAAAAAAAAAAAAACACCTGAAAATGATCTTCAACATCTTTCAACATATGAAAATTTCAAAACACTAATCTAATAGCAAGCAGTGGTGGTGGTGGTTGGGGGAGGGGTGAGGAGGAGAGACACGAAAGAGAAGAGAGAGAGAGGGGGGGGGGCGGGAAGAGCAGCCAAGGTCAACAAATGACTGAAACCTAACATTATCCCCGCACGGACGAACGAATTATAATCTTTAATCCTCGCACGACGTCACCATTTGGACCAAACTGTATGGAGATTTTGACAATCCGTTGTGGGCTGATGCACTGTTCATGGGTTTTCTCAGCTAACATATGAGAATGTTCCAAGAACACACATACACCAAACAGCATAATGAAGGGCTCGTTTAACGACAAAATAATAACAATAATGATAATTATACCAGACACTACTCATATGTGGGCGCCCGAAGAGCGAAAGTGATCAAATGTAGTATGCTCTCACTGGAGAGATCAGTGGTTTGAATCCAACCGAATTCACCTGGCTTTAGAAGATGGTACATGGCTTCTTCTTGAGTTGGAGGTGCAAGGTCGGCCAGACGTGATACTAAATACATCATCCTATAGTAAAACTAAGATTTGTTAAAAAAAAAAAAGTTTTATGTACTCTGTTTTACTGTATGGAACAGAAATCTGGGCTCCAAAGACAAAAAGTTGGAGAGAAAGATTAATGCAGCAGAAAACTAGGTCACAGAACAGGGAGAATGAAAAGAACAAATGCACACAAGTTTTAGAACAGGGAGAATGAAAAGAACAAATGCACACAAGTTTTAGAACAGGGAGAATGAAAAGAACAAATTCACATTAGAACAGCTCCAAGTGCAATGCGAACTTCACATAGAAATAAGGATTAAGAAAACAAAATACTTTAGCCATATCAAAAGCCATAACAACTTACTGACGACCATACTAGAAGGAAAGGCGGAAGGAAAAAAAGAGCAAGAGGAAGACAGAGATGTAGATGGGAAGATAACATACGAGAACGTACAGGACACAGCCTGGATGAATGCACCATCAAGACGAGGGAGCTGGAGATTCATTACCACCAGCCTTCGTTCTGGAGAAGGCACATGATGATGATGATGACAGTTTGTTGCGGACGGGCCAAGAAAAATTGTCACTAATGTCATATATCTTTATAGAACTCTCAAGGGAGGGGAAACACAGGTCAGGAGAAAGAATACAATGAAGAGCCTAAAACCAGAGAGACTCTTGGAGAGACAAGCCCGATGATAGAAGTGACTGGAAAGCGTTTGCCTAGAACGTCTATACGCCGAGGAGGGGCTACAGGCACTGACAATCGCAGACATCCTCTAGGTGCCCCAATAGCTTGATTTATGTGTGCACCTGCAACACTAAAGAAAAAAAGGGCAACAGCGCACCTCTGGAGGAGCAGTCTTGAAATAAAGAACAAACAAAAGTAAGCGTGGGCCAATCACTGGCTCTAGTCCAGCACAAACGGCGGAATGCGTCAATAATTTCAAATTCACTTGGGGTATATCCAAGCTGAGCTTGGCACACGGTTCGCCAAAGAGGAATTATATGATGATCAGAAGATGATGATGACACACACAAAAAAGTAATTTGTTTGCCTCTTTTTTTCGGTTTATACTCAAATATACGAGGATAAATAAGCTTTACTGGCTTTTTTTTTTGTTTTTACAGGCACTGAAATGACATGATTCGCTGCTTTGTCAGAGCCAGCGTCCAGGCACATGAACAGAACACCTGGGGGGGGGGGGGGAAAGATGGTGGTGGTGATGATGATGATGATAGACAGATATCATCATTTATAGTGATGATAATTTACAGCGGAAATCTCCTTATTGCGCCGTATTTCTGAGTCTGAGGTTAGTCCCAGACACCCCCCCCCCCACACACACCCCCAACCCCAACCCAGAGGAAGGCAAGAAAGAAAAATATTATTGTAGACGGCAATTGCAGGGAAAAGATCGGGGGTTGGGAGGGGGGGGGTGCGAGAGAGAGAGAGAGAGAGAGCACATGACACAACGGATGAAGTAATCTGGTTTAAAGCATGTGGCCTGGCTGGGCACTGGCAGGAATATAAAAAATGGTCATTATGATAATGACGAGGACGACGATGCATACTGACAGTCCATAAAGGACACACTGTGAGCGGAAACGGTACTTCACGCGCCTGCAAAGTTGCGATCTCGCTGCTGCAGTCTATTGACAAACAAACAAACAATATACAGGAATCATTTTATGTGAACTACAGCTCTTCTGATGCCACGTCACTGATACAGGGAATATATTTATCAAAGCTGATATTTCTAAGCAGTTTTTCCTCCACCTGGAGATCATCCCTCGGCATAAACACTTCTACTGACTGAGCTGTACTATATGCAATGTAAGAGAGTGCTCCTAAGTGCAGTAAGGACGAGATAGGAAATGAAGAGGCACAAACTAAATTGATCAGGAGGAAAAAAAAAAAAGACATCCACTGCTCCTGCCCCCACCCCCACACCCAATCTTGCCGTGTGCGACTTCAGGGTGGGTCGTGGGTCATGTTACCCGGGTGGGGGTGGGGACCTTAATGATGAGGACTGATTGACGTCACATGACCAACAAAAAAAAAAAGCGCCAGACCTCGACGTCTTCTTGATTAACTGGGGACGATGCTGCCGGCTCCCAAACGGTACCGATGAGCTCAACTGATGTAAGACAAAATTATCTTAAAACCTCATTACAGAAAACATTTCTTTCATAACGGGTATTGGGAAAGTTCTGTATACTGCATGAAAGATTTTTTAAAAAAGTAAAATACATTAAATAAATAACTGAAAAACAAATGCACGATGGTCTATAGACGTGCTGGAAATGTCGAGAAACGGAGAAGCAGCAGTCTACACTAGAGCACGACAGAGACAAAAAGTAAGAGGTCCCATCGCAGTCATTTCTCTGGTGGATGCACAAAATGATGATGAAGACCCTAGCAGATCACAGCATCGGCCGATCAATGTCCTTTCCCCACGCTTTAAACTCCAAGCCCATCCCCACGGATGTAGAACGTAGGATTCGAGGTCGCAACTTCCGTGAGGTGCAAGTTACATAAACTGCATCATCTAGTGATGCAAAGAGGAATGTGTTAAGTCAGAAGTCGAGGGAGTTTCATGCAGCACCGCAGACAACAGGCTGTTACGACAGGATCAAGGATCAGTGAGTTTCATCCTGATGGTGGAGTCTTTTAAGCAGCCTGCTTCGTTATCCCCCGCTCTATGAATTCTTGTTATTCTTCAATCTCCCGGGAACTGCAAGCTGCTGTTCTTTGTCGCCGGTGCGGTTAAGATGTTAAGGCGCAGCTTTGTGTCGGATTGGAAGCGGGTTATGGCAGCTATTTTTTTCAGTTCCTGAGTGCCGCTTAAAAAAAAAATGCAAAAGGGGGATGGGGGTGGGGTGGGTGTGCAATACTACTTTGGCAGACATCGCCGTCATTGGGGTTTAAGGAGATCCCTGCCCGGGTTTACCAGGTCAGGCCAGGCCCGACCCGTTATTGGAGGAACCAATGGAAAGATGGGGGCAGGGTCTTGGTCAGCTATAGTTCATTTCTCTGCTGTGGGAATTAAAGGAAGCTACCGAAGTTCAAGCCTCATCCAACATGACCACCTGCTTTCTAGCTGCCAAAAAAAAAAAATCTTTAAAAAGAGGCACAACAACAATATCATCATCATCATCATCATCATCAGTTTGGAGATAAAAGTCAGAATTGTAGACATAATAAAACTAATTTTGAGGTGTAAGTGACACACACACACACACATAAAAACAATTAAAAAAAACGAGCCCTGGCAAATAATCAGAAACAATGATCTACTTAAGGACAACTAGACCTAATTCTGTCTAGGTCTCATTATCCTTGTCAGTGACCACTAGACGCATTTATATACTGTAGACAAAGAACAATTCAGACATATAAAACTCCTTCACGCGTATCACCGCGCACACACACACACACAAACGCGCCTATAACCAAGGGACATTATGGCGAAGAAGTTTGTCGTAATCCCTGGATAACAGGACAGTTATCGCCATAGTTCCCCCTCCCCCCTCCCCCCCCCCCCAGCTGTTGAGTCTGTTAAAGAAGTATTGCACGCCCCCCCCCCCCCTGCTTTTTAGCAGCTCTCAGTGACATAAAAACAAACAAAAACAAAAAAAAAGGCAAAACAAAATAGCTGTCATAACCCGCTCCCAAGCTGTTGTGCCTCAACATCTCCACAGCATCGCTCGCAATTCCAGAGAGACAGAAGACACGACAAGACAAGACAAAAACAAACAAGCTGTAAGCGCAAACTGTATTAGCAATAAAGCTTCAGCGCTGTTGCATGAAGCCGAAGGAATGAATATTGATAACATTATATTTTTGTTGTTGTTGTTTTTGTTTTTGTTTTTGTTTTTTTGCAAGAATTTTTTTTAAAAAATCTCAGAGCTTTATTTGATGTCAGACTTCAGTCTAAGCTAAATCTCAGAGCAGACTGACCCACCTGTCAGAAATGTCAGTAAGACGTAACCATAGGAAAGGTCATTCCGTCGGCGGTAAGCTAAAATAAAGGCTTATGGTGTTTTCAGTGGAAGATTTCCTCGACGAGTTGTACTGTATTAAAGAGGTGTGACTATATAATGTGTACAACGGTTCTCACACTATGACCAGAGCACATACTTCAAGCCTGCACTGTCTACAGCAGTGGTTCCGAGTGCGACCCTAAAATATCAATAGTACATGACTAACGGATTACTATTTCCAAGCCTTTAATACAACCTAATCTTGTCATATATACTGGCAGCAATCAGCTGCAGTGAAGGTTGAGAACCAAATAGTAGCATTCCAAGACATAAAATTTGGAGTGAGACAAGGATGTGTTCTATCTACTAACCTCTTCTCCTTGTACAGCGAAAACGTAATGAGAAATATAGAGAGCTTGCCAGGAATATCAACTGACGGATACAACCTTAACAACTTATAAAAAGAAGACTGAAGTGACAGTCATCCCAAAGAAAAGAATACCACCAAAATGTAGCATTACCATCGATGGCACAGAATTGAAACAGGTTGATAGATTCAAGTACTTAAGAACAATTATAACAGCTGATGAGAAATGTCATAATGAAATAATAAGTAGACGTGCTCAGGCCAAGTCAGCATTCCAGAAAATGAGAAACATCTTGTGCAACATATCAATGGAAACAATATTCCGAGTACCATGGACAGCTAAGAAAACCAACAAAGAAGTCTTAAGTGAGGCTGCAGTTAAAAGGCAAATTACAGCAAAGATCAGAGGCAGACAAGCGAGATCTATAGGACATTTTCTGAGAAGAGGAAAATTGGAACACATTGACCCCCTGGGAACAAGTGTGTTAAGAGCACACTTATCTTAACATAGTATTTGTGAGACAGGGAACATAGATCTGTTTGCTTAAAAACTCTGACCTACTTCTGTAGCCCAGAAACTTGTAGCAATCAACACTAATTGTAATTGTTATTTTTGTAAAATGTAATGTCAATTTGGTGGACGGATGGGGACATGGAGATCTCTGGCGGGGATGAGGGAAGTCTGGTGTGAAACCAATGAATCCAGGACGTGACAAGCCTATAGGTCTTTACAACAATGGCTATCAGAATGATGTAAACAAAACAGAGCCAGCAGACTATAGGTGGCGGGGAATGGATATCGTTGAAGCACTCATCAGATTCCTCATCTCAAAGTCTTTGTGGAACTGTCTCCAAACCATCTGACATGGAGAAGGGACTTACATACAGCCACCAGAGGCTGGAAAACAAAATTTTGGCCAGGCCAGCCACACTGTCTTCATGGCAGTCCGAGCAAGACCACAGTCTGCTCTAGCAAGGAAAGGTGCTGAAGTCGGAGTTATCCAGCCAAAAGGGGCATCGCAAAAATCAGGGTAACACGCATTATCGCTAATGAAATGTCTCTATCTGCAGTATTCAAACATGGTGCTCGCCCTGTGAAGACTAACCAGGCAGGTGCAGTGCCGAGCCCCCTGCCTCGAAAGGGTCCACCCAGTGCTACTGGAGGTCCTCTCAGTTCGTCTTGTGGAGTCAGGAGACATGAGAGTAGAGCTACTGGCCAAAAAATACAACAGAAGAAAACAGCCAAAAAGCAAGAACTTAAAATAATGCAGTGGAATGCTGAGGGTGTCAGCAGTGTTAGAGATGGCTATAGCAAAAAGGTGGAGCTAGAGAACATACTTTTTGCACAGCAGGTAAGTATATGTTGCATACAGGAGACACACCTAACCAAAGATGCCGCCTTTAAAATCAGAGGCTACCAGTGTTTTAGATCAGACCGACAGGACAGAAGAAAAGGAGGAGTACTCACACTTGTTAAGAATAACATCAGCGCATGTCAGGTGGGAGTGTTCATGGAAGGAGCCGAATATCAGATGATCCATCTAAAAAGTAGTAATACAGATTTCAACCTCCTTAACTAATGACCGCCCACTTGCTTTAGAAACAATCCCACACAAAGAGAGACTGATGGTCTGTGGCGATTTTAACAGCCATTCCCAGAGCTGGGGCTATGACCACATAGACAAGAGAGGAGAGGAAGTTGAGAGCTGGCAGGATGATAATGATCAACCAGCCAATGGATCCCCCAACATATTACTCAAGGGCTTGGCGTACAACCTCAACACCAGATCTGGCATTCCACTCTCCAGATCTGAATTGGAACATTACACGTGATGTTGGAAAACAACTTTGAGGTAGCGACCATCGATCAGTCTTCCTGACAATAGAAAATGAACTCCTTAACACCAGTAGCCCTCTCCCCAGATAGAACTATAAAAAAGCAAACTGGACAATGTACAGACATCGTACAGGTATCCTGGTGGGACAGCTGTCAATAGAAGGTAAGGATATTAAAACAGCATAGTGAAGGAATTCAATGCTTGTATCCTTCAGGCCGCTCGTGAAACCATTCCCAGAGGAGCTCGCAGGGACTATAAACCATACTGGTCTAGTGAGCTGGGAAAACTCCATGATGATGTGGAAGCAGCTCGAAACCAAGCAGAAAATAGACCATGCCAAGAACACCACAATAATTACCAACATTCTAAGGCCAAATTTCAGAGAGCCAAGCTGCAAGCCAGACGGGAAAGTTGGAGAGAGAAAACAGAGTCCCTAAACTTTGAAAAGGATGGAAGGAAACTGTGGAAACTAGTCAAACAGTTAAATGATGAGAGTACTGGAAGAAGTACAAAGATTACACTAATAGAGGATGGGAAAACTCTTACAGGTAAGCAGGTAGCAGATCATTTTGCTCGCATGTTTTGCACAGGACTGCAACATTGATATCCATCCAGAGAAAGAGCGTGCAATGCGCACTGACCCACAGAAAGAAGAGGAACAAGGCAGAAAAGTGGAGGTCATGGATGTACCAATCACACGCAGCGAGTTAGACCTAGCATTCAGTAAACTGAAACCAAGGAAATCACCAGGACCAGATGGATTGTCCAATGAAATGATCAAGAACCTGGGAATGGCAGCAATGGGAAAGCTGTTGGATATTTTCAATATGTGCTGAAGCACAGGTAAGTTATCTCAAATCTGGAAGGAAGCAAGCATGTTACCACTGCTAAAGCCAGGGAAAAACAGTGATACTGCTTCCAGCTACAGGCCAATCAGTCTCACTAGCTGCCTATGCAAAACGATGGAAACCATCATTGACATGAGGCTAAAATGGTACCTAGAAAGTGAAAACCTTCTCGTTCCACAACAAGCAGGATTTAGGCAGTATTACAGTACGGAGGATCAAGTGACCTATCTCTCTCAAGAGATTGAGGATGCATTCCAAGAGAAAAACCTTGTACTAGCAGCGTGGATAGACCTAAAGAAAGCCTTTGATAAAGTATGGAAAAAAGGTCTGCTGTGGAAACGAAGAAATTGCAATGTGAATGGAAGACGATACAACTGGATAAAGTTATATTTACACAATAGAAGAGCTAGAGTAGTAATGGATAGACACAAAAGCCAGAAAGTACTTCTGCGACACGGTGTATCACAAGGAGGAGTCCTTTCGCCTACACTATTCCTTGTATTCATTAATGACCTAGTCAAGGGACTTCCCTATGGAATCAAAGCGGCACTGTATGCAGATGATCTGGTCATGTGGTGTACAGATGAATATGCGACAGTTGCTACACAGAGACTCCAAAGAGCAGCAGACATCTTGACATCATGGACAAACAAATGGTGTGTAAGTATCAACACAGAGAAATCAAGTACCACTCTGTTCACTCTCTCATCTAAACAGAAAGCAGGTAAAATCTTTGTAAATGAAATATCCTTAAGGATGGACAACCAACCCACTTACTTAGGAGTGACTCTTGACTCAAAACTGACTTGGAAGCAACACATCAACAGTGCAGAAGCAAAAGCCAGAAGAAAACTAGCCATATTAAGAAAATTAAGTGGAACCACATGGGGAGCTAGTGAAAGAATCCTCAAGAATGTATATCAGCAAAGTATTCTACCACATTTAGAATATGGCTCAACATCTTGGTGCACAGCATCAAACACTACGCTGTATAATCTAGACAAGGTTCAAAATCAGTCACTAGAGATTATCACAGGTGCCATGAGATCTACACCAATAGTAGAAATGCAGAAAATAGTTGGTGTTCAAGCGCTAAAGGAACGTAGAGACACAAAGGTCATGACCATGGGAGAAAAATTCCTTAGCTCTGTAAGTCATCCCCTGAAGGAGAGATTCAATAACTTGGCACTGAGACGGCTTAAAAGAAGCAGCTTCATTCATCAGACCAAGCGTATGCGTAAGCTGATACCTGACCTTCCAACTGTAGTCGCTCCATTATCATCTGTACCAGAGCATACATCATGGAAAGAAGCAGATTATACACAAATAACTATTCAGACTGAAGTGAAAGGTGTGCAGAATGGTGAGATGCAAAGCAGCCTTGTAAGATCAACAGCCACACTTAGTGTGCTAGATGACAAATATCCATGTGACACCTGGATACGTGTGTCTACAGACGGATCTGCATAGAATGCCATAAAGAATGGAGGGGCAGGAGCACATATTGAACATTCAAACAACACTACTGACAAGATTTCCATACCCACTGGAAAATACTGCAACAACTTTGATGCAGAAGTTAGGGCAATTATTGCTGCAGTTGAAAAACTATCAGACTCCAGAATTGATACATGTCCTGTAGTAATTCTCACAGATGCAAGATCAGTACTGGAAGCTCTTCAGTGCAACAAACAACCAGACCTTAAGAATGCCTTGTCAAAAATTGGCTTACAACATGGAGTCACTTTGCAATGGATTCCCTCCCACTGTGGGATACCAGGCAACGAGAAAGCTGACCATCTGGCCAAAGAGGGCATTGAAATGGAACAACCAGACATACCAATCACCTATAATCAGAAGAAAAGCATGATAAAAATCTACAGGAAGCCACAAACACCACCACATGATGACTATCACATGCTAAACAGAAAGGAACAAGTCACTATCTTCCGTCTCCGAACAGGACACACCCGACTCCGAAGTCATATTATACAAAGTTTAAGGTTGGTACTACTAATCTATGTACATGTGCCCAGGTGCCCCAAACTGTGGAACATATCCTCCAGAACTGCACCAACTATGAAACACTGAGAAATAATTACTGGCCCAGTGAAACCACTAAAGAAAATAAGCTCTACGGTTCCATACATGAATTACAAAAAACAGTGAAATTTATCCAAGAGACAGGACTGCAGGTATAGACAGACAATGCGAACGAAGAAGAAGAAGAGGAAGGAACACATTATGGTAACTGGAAAAATTGAGGGAAGAAGAGACAGAGGAAGACAGAGACAGAACTTACTGGATGGGATGTCAGTGTGGCTAGGAAGAAAGTCACAGGCAGATCTCATAATCAAGTCTAAAGACAGGGAATTGTGGAGAGAAAAGATCGCCTACGCCATGCGGCACGGCACTTGATTGATTGATTGAGCTTTGTCACTAATCACAAAAAATACGTATAATTTCACTTTCCAAACATTACATTTTTCAGGATATAGTGAAATAAGAAAAACATTAAGAGCATACTCATTTAAAAGACGTCAGTTTTTTTTTTCTGATTACAAGAAAAGGTTGCGTATAAAAACACATATGTCGTGGGAAAAAAAGCCATATGATAGTGCTTCGTACACATAATGTATTTAAAAACAAATTTTATTTCGATTTGACGGGAAAAAAGGAGGGGGGGGGGAACTGTTTGATTTGGCTGTCAGAGAGCCATAGCTGATATGCTAGTGTCAGAGCCGGCAAACCTGCCCCATCTCTTCGTAGGTACCCGCAATAACAGTCCTATACTGGCTAACAGGGCAAAGATCGCCGCAAACCCCACGGGAGTGGAGTCTGCTGAAGAAGTATTTCACAAGCCCTTGCTTTTCTTTTAGCACTGCTTCTTACTTATACCCTTCTTGTGCCGCTGAACGTCACACAGGACTCGCATGGTAGTTCGCCAAGCTTTCCTGTCCTCGGTGAGTTTTTCAACCTCATCGAGGGATGTTATGCCCACTAAACTGGCCTCTCTTAACAATGTTGTCTGTAGAGTGTCACGTGATCGAATAAGGGCTGGACAAAACAGCCGCTCCCAGCTCTACACGAAGCTATTCTTCACCGCATCGGCTGCAAAAGAGCATCAACCCGCAGTTCCAAGGAGATAGGGGGAAAGAAAAAAGAAGAAGAAGAAACAGATCAAGAAGCTTATGATAAGCCTGTCACATTTAGGACACACCCTGCAAAGTGCACTGGATCTGGAATACGTTCCACGAGGAAGGAACAGAGCCAATACCCTCTTCCAGGCATATATGTAAATAAGCCACATGGTGTAGCGACCGCTATAACACAATGGTTATTTATGTGAGATCCACTGGGAGTACCAGCTAGACCACGGAATAAAATCTGGAGAGGGGGGGGGGGGGTTCCACTCTCCAGCGAATGGATTGGCTCAATTAATAAGTATTTATTGTTTTATGTTCCATGAAGAGGTCCCAGCGTTTCTCGGGTTGGAAAAGGGGGATACACGATCAAGGTTTGAGAGCCACTGCTGTTAGACCACGTAGTACACTGACGATGGCAGGTGACGATAATAACTGATGGCGGCGACAGTCCTCTCAGTTCACGGGGCGGACAGAAGCAGAGAGGATGATACTTCCCCGGTAAAAATGTCGGGTCAGGATCAATAGAAGACAGGTTAGCCAGGACTGGAGAGAAGCATTATCTCTGGACTACGTTCTATACTGCAGAAAAGTAGTCAAAGCAGCTCTTTAGACTCGGAACAGGGCTGAAATCCAATATGTCAACTCCGTCAAGTGTGAAGAAAAAAAAGAATGTCACACGAACAGGCCAGACCAGTGATTCTCAACTGGTAGACAGATCTCTGAAATGGGGAGGAATCTGAAGTCTAAGGGGAAGAAGATTGAAGTCTAAGGGGAATACATTTGAATTCCAAGTGAAGAAATCCAGAGAAGTCCAAAGGGGAGAAATCTGAAGTCCAAGAATGGAGGAAGACTTCCCTTAATTTGAAATCTAAAGGGAAAGAATTTGAAATCTAAGGGGAGGAATTTGAAGTCTAGAATTAGAAAGAAGTTAGAACTCTAATAGAAGAAATTTGAACTCTAATAGAAGAAATTTGAAGAGTAAGGGGATCAATCCAAAATATAAGAGCATAGATTTAAGTCTAACAGAAGAAATCTGAAGTGTAAGGGAAGCAATCCAAAATCTAAGTGGAAAGATTTGAAGTCTAAGAGAAGAAATTTGAAGTCTAAGAGAACGAATCTAAGGGAAGGATTTTTTTTCTACGGGGGACAAAACGGTGAACATTCTTTATGGATGATGATTTAATGTTTAATGTACATGTATATGTACTGGGTGGAGGTGGGAGATGGGGGTGGAGGCAGTTTGGGTTCAAAAAGAGCTCTAAAATCTGGGAAGCTGAGAACCACTTCTCAATATCTATGGGTGTAACACTGAATTATAAATAATAACCGCGCCGACCTGGCAGTGTCTCCAGGAAAGCAACCGATTCAGTAACAATAACAATATGCAGACAGAAAGATACCGAGCATTCACAGCTATTTGGAATCTACAGCTATCATATATACTGTCGAAACTGAAAGGGGCAAGGAATACACGATGATGTGCAAATGTACAAAAGGGGTCTTCAGACTGTTTAGTCTATGGGGCCGACACATTTTTGTGTAGTTATTTTTAGTACCATCATTAGTACTGTTATTAGTCTAAGTACTGTTTTTTTTAAAAAATTACTTCCATAAAATAAATATCTGGGTACTGGGTGAAGATTCACGTTTGATTGTACAGCAGAATACGATTGGCTTGTGAGTGCCAAAAGTCAGAGCAGTGGATCAGTCTTGTTTGCTAATTTGGATTTGCGAATCGATAGAGAAGATACTTCCGTGACGCTACAAGTCCTTGTGCTAGATTTTACGGTTCAGCTGGAGCTGTGTACAGTCACAGCGTGCCCTGTAATTCTGCATTGTCTTATTAATACCAGGGTCATAGAGAAAATCGCGAGCAAAAATTGTGTAAAAATCAGAATTTATAAATAGAAAAAATATAAATGTATCACCTTAACATGCATCCTTTCCACTTCATGTAGAGGTCACATGACGTCACCACCATGTGTCATGTGACCACATGGAGCATAAACAAAATATGAGGTCACCGTCAAGTGTCATGTGACTACACGGAGCATAAACAAAATGATGGGTGCTCAAATTTCGTTTCGTCAACGTGCTGTTATTGAGTTCCTCGTTAAGAGGAAATCCCAGCTGTTGAAATTCACCAAAGACTTCAAATTGCTTATGGAGATGTGTATGGGTGTTTGGAGGTGGGTGAAACATTTCAAAGATGGAAACACGAGCACACAAGCTCGCAGCGGTCGCCCTCCACTGAACGACATCGTGGAAAGGGTTGACGATATCATTAAAGAAGACAGATGTGTCATAGTTTCTGAAATCGCTGTAAATCTTGGAATAGGACACAATGCAGTACAGGAAATGACTGAAACCCTAGGCTATAGAAAAGTTTGTGCCAGCTGGGTCCCACAGGAGAGAACGTCCAGAAAGCAGTGCGTCTGTGCCGTCGGTCAGCTAGAACGGAATTCTACCGGGAGGGTATTTTCAAACTTGCAGAGCGATGGGAAAAATGTGTGCAGAGAAATGGAGAATATGTTTAAAAGTGAAGAAAAAGATGCAGTTTAAGTTGATACATTTATATTTTCTCTATCTATAAATTCTGATTTTTACAAAATTTTTGTTCACGACATTCGGTATGACCCTCGTATAGTACAAATTACATAGATAATAACCGCCACGGTGTAATTAACGTTTTCATGCCACTTCTGTCGCGCTCTCATTTTAGTAATGCTTTGTCCTGTGATGAAATGTGTCTCCATGGGGTCCGCCGGGATAGCTTTCACTGAAAAGGGCTCCACGGCCCAAAAAGTTTGAGAACCGCTGCCCTACACCATCTTGGCGATAGAAGTCTGTCGGCTAACATGGAGGCACAGGACGCGCTGTGCCGGTGGCTGAGAAGGTTGGACAAAGGGTTTCTTCTTACTAGAATTCAGGCGCTGGTTCAAAGGTCACACAAGTGCATTGCAACGCAAAGAGATCCATAATAGTTGTAATAATGAGACCTCCCGGACATTTTGCGAAGTAATTCGCATTCTATAACGTTCATTTATTAGGACGATGAAAGCTGAAGGACTAAAAACTGAAACTTTATTTCTCATGATGTTCACGACCACACATAGGTTATTTCATTTTGGTGTCGTGTCTTCTATACGTGTCTAAACTGTCAAGGTTTCAGGTGGAATCCTGAATAAGATAAAAACATGTCAGAGTGTTAAACCTTGGAGTGTAAAAAGTGGGTTCACGGAAAGGAAGGAGGACCAAAGCGTCTCTCTCTCTCTCCCGTCCGATAGCTGGCATGAGACAAAACGGGAATCAATGAGCTCTCTGTGTTACACTCGACAAAGGAAACGCCGGAACTGTATGTTCTTGCTGAAGTTTTCCTTGGACTCTCCTTAAATAACCGTGGTTCGATAGTGGACCCTCATTTCATTCACAACATCCACTCTAAGTCTTCTCTGTCTCTTATCTGATTATCTCCCTGTCTCAGTCTCTTCCTCTATTTGTCTCCTCTCTCTCTCTCTCTCTCTCTCTCTCTCTCTCTCTCTAGGGGGTGAAGATGCCTGTCCGATGAGGCAATTATCAACCCATAGCTGATATGCTACTGTCAGGGTCAGCGAACCATAGCTGACCAAGACCCTGTCCCACCCTTCCGTGGTACCCCTAGTAAAAGGCCTGGCCTGTCTAACGGGGCAGGGACTGCCATGGTCCCCATGGTGGTGGAGTCTGTTAGAGAGGCACTGCACCACCTCCTGCTTTTTAGTTGTACTCTGGACTGAAAAAATAGCTGCCATAACCCGCTCACAAGCCGACACGATGCTGTACCTCAACATCTCCACAGCATCGGCTGCGAAGAACAACAGTTCACAGTTAAGGGAGATCGCACAAACAAACAAACTCTCTCTCTCTTTCTCTGTATGATTGTCTCTCCGTGTCTTTATCTCTCTTACAGTCCTCTGTCTCCCTTTCTCTGCCTCTATCTCTCTCTCTCTCTCTCTCTGTTTCTCTCTCTCTCTCTCTCTGTCTCCCTTTCTCTGCCTCTATCTCTCTCTCTCTCTCTCTCTGTCTGTCTCTCTTCTCATATCTGGGTTTTTAATTTGTCGCTTTTCATAACCGGGTTGGAGTCTTATTTACCGATTGTTCTTCCCTTCGCAAGTTTTAACTTTGGTCTACCAGAAAGTTCTCGAGAGCCTTGAAATAAGGCTGCCCCCAAATTGCAGCTAAGGCCAGGACAACGCGTCAGACTAACCTGACCGCAGCCAACAATGCAGACGTTAAGCGTTATCCTCTCTCTCTCTCTCTCTCTCTCTCTCACACATACACATAAGTGGGCGGAGCTGGTTCTGAAGCTAACGGAGCCTGAGCTTCAATCCCAGAAGTAGAGACAGCCCTGTCATGCCACACAGTAACCTACAGGGGAGATGGTGTTAGCGGCTGTATCTTCCTTGATCTGTCGGCACTCCAGAGCGCGATGTGGTCAGCATGGACGCCCGGCTGTCCTTCCTTCCCCAGCCCCAGAACAAGCCAGGTATCCATTTCACCATCCGGGGTAGCTGGGGTGCTTTCAGTTTCTCACAATTCAGTAACCCCGCTGCGATCCAAGTCTAAGGGAGTCTTTTTAAAAAATCATCAAATGGACTGAAAGCTTTTTAGATTCAACCACCATAAACAGAGACCTCAGAGTCCAGGTGCGGACCCGAGAGAGAAGCACAGAAGAAAAACTCTGCGGGGTTCTTACGAAGACATCTTGCTGACAGCAAGATTCCTGGAGGCAACCCGACCTCCTGCCTAAAAACTGAGCATACGAAACTGAAAGAAGAAGAAGTTCAAGAAAAAAGTAGAAGAAGAAATTCAAAAAAGAAGAATACAAAGAAGAAATTTAAGAAGCAGAAGAAGAAATTCAAAAAGAAGAAGAGGAGGAGATTCAAGAAGAAGAAGATGAAATTTAAGAAGAAAAAGAAGAAATTCGAGAAGAAGAAGAAGAAATTCAAGAAGAAGATGAAGAAATTCAAAGAAAAGAAGAAGTAGGAATTAAAGAAGAATAAATTCAAGAAGAAGGAGGAGGAGGAATTCAAGAATAAGAATAAGAAATTCAGGAAAAAAGAAAAAGAAATTAAAGAAGAATAAGAAGAACAAATTCAAGAAGAAGAAGAAGAAAGAAGAAGAAGTAGACGAAAAAGTTCAAGAAAAAGAAGAAGAAAATTAAGAAGAAGAAGAAATTCAAGAAGAAGAAGAAAGAAGAAAATCAAGAAGAAGAAGACATTCAAGAAGAAGATGAAGATGAAGAAATTCAAGAACAAGAAGAAGAAAAAGAAAAAAAAATTCAAGAAGAAGAAGAAATCCAAGAAAAAGAAGAAGAGCTTCTAGAAGAAGAAGAAGAAAAAGAAGAAGAAATTCTAGAAGAAGAAGAAGAAAAAGAAGAAGAAATTCAAGAAGAAGAAGAAATTCAAGAAGAGGAAGAAATTCAAGAAGAGGAAGAAGAACAACAAATTCAAGAAGATGAAGAAGAAGAAGAAGAAAAAATTCAAGAAGAAAAAAGAAGAAAATTAAGAAGAGGAAATTCAAGAAGCAAAAGAAAGAAGAAACTCAAGAAGAAGACGAAAAAGAAATTTTAAAAAATCCAAGAAGAAAAAGAAGAAATTCAATAATAATAATAATAATAATAAGAAGAAGAAGAAGAAGAAGAAATCCAAGAAGAAGAAGAAGAAGAAATTCAAGAAGAAGAAGAAGAAGAAGGAGAAGAAGAAGAAATTCAAGAAGAAGAAGAATACGTTCAAGAAGAAGAAGAAGCTCAAGAAGAAGAAGAAGAAATTGAAGAAGAAGAAGGAGACGAAGAGGAAATTGAAGAAGAAGAAGAAGTTCAAAAAGAAGAAGAAGTTCAAGAAGAAGAAGAAGAAAAAGAAGAAGAAGAAGAGGAAGAAATTCAAGAAGAAGAAGAAGAAGATATTCAAGAAGAAAAATAAGAAATTCAGGAAGAAGAAGAAGAAATCCAAGAAGAAGAAGAATTTCAAGAAGAATAAGAGCTTCAAGAAGAAGAAGAAGAAATTCAAGAAGGAAAAGAAGAAGACATTCAAGAAGAAGAAGAAGAAATTGAAGAAGAAAACGACGAAATTCAAGAACAAGAAGAACAAGAACCAGAAATTCAAGAAGAAGAAAAGTAAGAAGAAATTCAAGAATAAGAAGAAAGAAGAAACTCAAGAAGAAAAAGAAGAAATTCAAGAAGAAGAAGAGGAGGAAGAAATTCAAGAAGAAGAAAGTCAAAAAGAAAAAGAAGAAGAAATTCAAGAAGACGAAGGAAGAAGAAGAAGTAATTCAAGAAGAAGAAGAAGGGAGAAAGAAGAAGAAATTCAAGAAGAAGAAGTAGTTCAAGAAGAAGAAGAAGAAGAAGAAAAAGAAATTCAAGAAGAAGAAGTAATTCAAGAAGAAGAAGAAGAAGAAGAAAAAGAAATTCAAGAAGAAGAAGTAATTCAAGAAGAAGAATAAGAAGAAGAAGAAATTCAAGAAGAAGAAGAGGTATGCCCTGTACACTCAGACGTGCACACATTATTTATTTGTACTCAGAAATTTATACAGGCGGAAAGAGAGAAGGGAAAACGGTTCATATTTTCAAACTTTAATCGTTAGATATTTCAAAACGCAGCATTTGTATCAGCTTTCATTCTTAGTGTGTCTAAGGACAGCTGTTTAGGCACACCTACCTTCTATCTTCTTCCTAAAATCCACAAACCAGGTAACACTGGACGTCCCATTGTATCAGCGTGTTCATGCCCCACTGAGCACATTTCTGACTTGCTGGACAGCATTTTCCGGCCGCTAGTACACAAACTACCCTCCTTTTTTGAAAGATACCAACCTCGCCTTAACAACTTTTGATACGATCACACTCTCTCAACACTACACCTATCATACCATTCTCCTTGATGTCTGCTCCCTATACCTAAAGCAGTGTCCCGGTCACTACAAAACTAGTGACTCGGGTCCACTAACAAACAGTGTTCGTGCAGTACTTAAACAGTATTACTGCACTACTTAAAGCAGTGAGTCATGTTTTGATGTGTTGATGTGACACGAAAACTATTACATTCAAACGATGAGCATTAGGCTCGAGAGATAACCAACATATGTTACAAAGATATACTCGCTGTAACGGGACAACCCAGGTAACCTGACTCCACTACTCATCCATACACTACATTGACCAGTTACAATTAATTCACTAACTCAACACCAATGATAACACATACATGAATCCAACAAATGACAGGATTCAGCAACCTCAATGTAAATATTTAATGTTGAGCTCCCATTTGTACTATGAGTGTTGTAACAATGGAAATGTAAAAACTTGATGGGTACAACTACAAATGATTATCCAAAAGAAACATAGTCCTGGCGACTAACATCGCCATAGGACGAAGTCATACATTCAACATTGTCCAAAAAACCCGTGGACAAATCGAGGCACAATCTACATGGTTACTACAACAATATGACTTAAGAAAAAGCAATCTAACACTACAACAATCTAACTTAAGAATATCTACCCCATCCTAGAGTCAGTCACACAACCTCTCTCTACCACATTCTGACCAAAGACTAACTTTCTCAGCCCATGCACACTTCCCGCTAAACTAAACCACGTGACTTAGAATTTTCTCGAAGCACGTGCTTAGCACACAGTGATGAGTTGTGGTACCAGACCACAACCACAGGGTTATACACAATACACTCTGTACAGAATGATATTCTGTTACAACGCTTCTATCCCCCATGAGGATGGACTCTTAGCACTCCGCTATTTTCTCGACAAAGACTCTCACCCTACGACTAGCACTGACACCATAATCAGACTTACATGTCTAGTACTAAGCCTAAATTCGTTCGAATTCAACGGAGAATACTTCGAGCACATCAGTGGTGTTGCCATGGGAACGAAAATGGGCCCAGTTATGCATGCCTATTTATGGGCTTTCTGGAAGTCAAATTATGGGAAACCTACACTGGCAGACTTCCAGAATTCTATAAAAGGTATATCGATGATGGCATTGGAATCACAAGTATGCCACAGGAAGAGCTAAAAAAAATTATTCAATTCGCCAGCTCACTCAGTAAGAACATAAAATTCACTTATGAAATTTCTGACAAGTCTGTTAACGTTTTAGACATTAAAATTTCTATTGGCACAAACAGGCTTGTCACCTCTGTATTTTACAAGCCCACCGACAGCCATACCTATTTGCTTTACACCTCCTCCCATCCTGAAGCCTGTAAGAACTCTATCCCATACTCCCAACTCCTCCGTCTTCGCCGCATATGTCAAGATAATTTGGACTTTACAGATCAGTCCAACAAGTTATTAGAATTTTTCCGTCATCGCCACTAAATTTTTTAAAAATTATTATTTTCATTGCGTGAGGAACTGGATCCAACGTTCTGTTCTTTATCTGTCAACCCTCTCTCTATGGCAAACATTCAGTTCAGTCTTAAGTATAGCAAAATATAGAGCGGGCAAGGCAGAAGTTTTATATTTAGAACATCTTGTCTCACTTCAAGTAACCAGGTAAATGCCGCGTGGTTATCATCATCAAGTTTTATTGCATTCCTTGTAATCAAATCTCTACAGCAGTCGGTACACGCTGACAGAATTGCTTTTGCCATACAGTGTTGTAAAACACACTGATTGTTCCACAAGTCTGAAAGTTTACAAGGGTGGCTGATATTTTTTTTTTGGGGGGGGGGGGGGGGAAGGTTGCTGGTGTTATACAGGGTGTTCCGTAAGTAACGGTGCACTAACCCAGTATTGATTCCGGTATCGTGGTGATATCTTAATGCCTGCAATATCTAGCCACATCTACTTGCCGCAGTCATTATGATACCACTACGATACCGAAATAGATACTGAGTTAGTGCACAGTTATTTTTCCGAATAAATCATAGTTATTTTTCGCTTCACCGGCTTCAGAAAGATGAGGCGAGAACTTCTCTGACTATTGTGATGTTGAATAGTGCAATCTTTTTTTTTTTTTTAAATTTCGTGTCAGGTTGGCAAGACCTCTAAGAAGAACTTTTAGAAGCCGGCGTAACAGATACGAAGCATTCCATTCAGGTAGGACTGACTCTGTAGTCGCTCCTACCTAAGAGACGGGTCACTCTGGAGTTACCCTTGCCTAGTCATCATACACTTTCCTCGGGCAGGGAGGACTCCAGAATCATCGCTGCCTAGGCTTTACAGACACCACCTAAATTTAATTGTGAAAATACCAATACACGTATCAATTATACATATTAAACATACATTTTTGCACGATGTAATAAATATTACTGGCCGCCGAACGTTTTTATCAGTTTCCTAGTCAGCCGCGCAGAGCTGCACAGCGCGGGCTGCTGTTACGCAGGCCGACCGTTCTTTTGGTGAAAAAGCGCTCTTGAGTTCCGTGCGTGGGGAGAAAGGTTTTCGCTCCCTTCCCGGAAAGCGAGAGTTAAGGTGTTTCGATGCAGAAGTGAGTGGTTTGTCCGCCGAGAGAAGCCTATAAACGGCTAGACAGCAGGTACATGCTAACGCGTCGGTGGTGTCCTATGGTGTTGTCGACCGATGGTCTAGAAATTGGCCATTCTCTCGCAAAGAGTATTGGGTCTGCAGTATGTAATGTGCGTTGGTTGTCGGTGCCGCGCTTTCTTCTCGTTCGTTTGAGCAGAGAGAGCCGGCCGATAGTTAAAGGAAATGAAACGCCCCCGGGGTCGAAAGGGATCCGCTCTGAGCAGAGCGCTGTCTCCACTGCCCCGCTTCGGTCTGTCGGCAGATATCCGACTAAGGTTGGGTGAAGAAAGCTATCTGGTTGATCCTGCCAGTAGTCATATGCTTGTCTCAAAGATTAAGCCATGCATGTCTAAGTTCACACTGTCTCACTGTAAAAGTGCGAATGGCCATTAAATCAGTCGAGGTTCCTTAGATGACACGATAATACTTGGATAACTGTGGCAATTCGTGAGCTAATACATGCTTACAAAGCTCCAATCCTCGTGGAAAGAGCGCTTTTATTAGTTCAAAACCACACTGCAGGCGAGATTCTTCGGCTGCCGCGCGTGAGGTAAAACTCCTCCCGGATGGCTAACGCATATCACGGTGCAATTGCTCTAGAGGCCGGTCACGTTCTATATACACCCATACTGGGATAATACGCCTAAACCGGCTTAACCCAGGATTAGTACTCTTAGACAAAAGCTCCGTCCCGGTCACCACCAGGAAGGGTAGCGGCCACGACCACAAAATTCTGAAGTCGGAGACACTGGACCAGTGCAGTCTAGATAAGCAACCACCTCTCACCTTACGGGGATATATTATATCCAAATCACGTTGAGATTTTTGGGTGAGAAAGTCCAACGCTGGACTAGGTGGGCAACCACCTCTTACCCGGCGGGGATATATTCATATCCAAACCACGTCGAGGTTTTCCGGTGAGAAAGTCTAGACTAAACTGGTGCAACGAAAACCACAGTGTCACGCATTGCTGCTTCTGTGACCCACTGAGAATATAGGCCCAAGCCCCACGACGCTCTGAGCCTCCATCCTAAATGAGACTATCGCGAGAACCACAGGAGTAAATTCAGTAGGATCACATGACGATCTTGGTGGTAGAAGGAACGAAGAAGAAGAAGAAGAAGATCAGTTTCCTAGTTCTATAAACATTTTAGCAATAAATTTTATTTGACCGAGAGACTGAAAAAAAAAAAAAACCAGACCAGAAGAAGGTACAGTCTGGACACAGAATACAGACAATACTTTAGAGCAGTGTTTCCCAAGCTTGTTCGGACTGCCGTTCCCTTTTCTGACAGGCCACATCTCCAGCGTCCTCCACCCCCCCCCCCCCTTATGTGGTCGTGCAATGATCTATTACATAAGAAATAACATTTTATTGGCAGAAATGCAGATGAAGCCACTGACAACAATTATTGAGGAAAGACGCTGGCGATGGTTGGGACATGTGCTCCGAATGACTGACAACTCACTACCAAAAATAGCACTACGATGGACACCACAGGGGAACAGAAGTAAGGGTAGACCAAAAAGAGGCATGGAGAAGAACAACAGAAAGGATGTTGAGCAATAGAGGGCTCACCTGGGCAAGAGCAACAAAAAAGGCAAAGGACAGGCATTTGTGGAAAACCCTTGCGGAAGCCCCATGTGCCCTGGGCACTTAAGGTTCAGAGAGAGAGAGAGAGAATGATCTATTAAACTAGGAAATGCAATACGCAACTATAAACTTCAGCAAAGAAACCGATGTAACAATATGAAGGAGTCATCATCATCATCAGGTGCCGTGCCGACTGGCGTTGGCTATTATGCTTCTCCAGAGTACCCGATCCTTAATGCAGGCCATCAGTTCAGTTGGTGATCTCCTCTCACACCATCCCGTCAGACTGTCCAATATCATTTCTCTTGGTCTTCCTTTTGATCTTCTTCCTTCTATTTTTCCTGTTGTTATAATATTTTCAATGCCCCCTCTTCTCATGAAGGAGTACATAATTAATTTACTGCATACTGTGAAGGATCAGTTTCGTATAGGGACACGAATTTCTCAATATCAGGTTAGAAAGTGCCAAGAAGGAAAATGTTACTGCCCCCGTCTGGTGCTTCGTTTTCCATCAACGCCCCCCCCCCTCCCGATTCTTTCCAAAGTACACAGGGGCGCATTATCGCCCACTTTATGAAAAACTGCTTTAGATAGTATAATGAAGCCAAAGGTGGACCTAGCAGACCATACCAGCACACTATCTTATGTCGTACGGTCTAGAAATAGGGTGACCAGCTTAAAGGATTGAATTTAAGGATATAGACCTGAATTACCAAAAGCGTATTGTTATTGTTAGGGAGTGTTTACTGGCATGAGTTGACTATGCACTGGCCTCTAGTGGCTAGACGTTTAATTATTCCCCCTGGGATCCGAGGCTCTTATCCCAGTCATTCTCTTGCTATTTTTTTTTTCTTTCTCCCACGTCTGGTGTAATTTGTCTACTGTTTTTTTTCCTAGACCAGACCCTCAAAGTTTGCTTCTAAATGTTAACATGTGTAAACATCGGTGTTTTCAGATTAATATGAGCACGGAGATAACTCAAAGTTTGCTTCTAAATGTTAACATGTGTAAACATCGGTGTTTTCAGATTAATATGAGCACGGAGATAACTCAAGGTGCGGCTTGTTCACTCTTCGTGGAAAGAAGTAAAGAGGTCAATGAGTAGGTTCAGTTGCTTATTACAGCAATCAGCAAGGGAAATCATTGTTTGAGGAGAACCATGAAAAGCTTCGGGCGGCAAGTAATGTCTGTTCTAGGAGGGAAAGATGATTTTTTCGAAAGTTAAGAACGCTAAGTATCTGTCCTGTTCACAAACGATTTAATATTAAAATAACCTTTTCTGTCCCTCGTATATACCAGATGAATCGCTACCAGCTAAGGCAGTCAGTCATTTGCATGTCCCTTGTGGAACTTTGCCTCCCTAACAGTTCTCCTGTAGGCCTCTCGGTTGTAAGCAAGATGTCCTGCTGCTGATGCATTCATTTGCAGATCATCAACAAGTCTTGCAGCCACTGTCGCTTTGGTCTTCCTCATTTTTTTTCCCCATTATGTACCCTTCCAAGACTCTTCTCTAAATTATCATGGCGGTTAATACGTCTAAGTTTTCTCTGTTTAATCTTCCTTATTAGCCAACCTTCTTCAATATTAAGTTTTTGTAGTATGGAAATATTTGTTCTTTTTTGTGTCTATGATATCTGAAGGACTCTTCTGTAACACTTACGTTAAAAGGCATTTATATGTTTCTCAGCTGTTTTATTAAGTGTCCAGGTCTCACAGGCATATGTTGCGACGGGAAAGATGTACGCCCTTAAAAATCTTTTGTGTGTGTGTGGTTCTGTCTATTCCTCTGCACAGCTGCTTTAGTTTTATTTTTGAAGAGCGACAGACGTCCTCCTTTTAATATCCCTCATTGTATCTCCATTATTAGTAAGCAATGATCTAATTTTTTCTCACTGATATATTTTCAGTTGCCTTATTTATTTTGTATGTTGTTATCAATTTAGTTTTCTTTGCATTAAGATAAAGCTTTTACGGACTGACATAATTAGTTTTTTCTATTTCTTTTTGTGTTGTGGACAGTGGTACTGTGTCATCAGCATATCTAATCTCTGGTATTTCATAACCTCAAATTGTTATGGCATCGAAATATTCTTTGTCTACATCTTCTGCAATATTCCCCATTATATTTTCAGTACAGAAGTTAAATAAATAAGGCGACAGTTTGTAACCCTGGTGGACCCTTTGTTTTTTATGTCAAACCAAGTTGTTGTTTCACCATTTATTCTTACTGTTGCCTGTTGGCCTAGATACAGAAGTGATATTAATTGTCACATGTGTTGGAAATCCCAATTTTCCCATTATTTCCCAAAGTTTCTGGTGATGTACAATCAAATGCTTTTGAATAGTCTATAAAAGATAAATATATATTTACATTAAATTCTCTGCATGTATTAATTTCTTAATTCTCTGTCTTATTAATCTTATACTGAAAATATGATCTACTGTCCCTCTTTCTTGTCTAAAACCAGATTGGACCATACTGACTACTTCTATTTTCTTACGAAGTCTACTCATTATGATTTTTAACAGAATTTTACTGGCATGACTAATCGGTGCAACAGTTCTGTAGTTTGTGCATAACTTCAAGTTACCTTTTTTTCTGCAATGGTATGCATACACTTCTTTTCGATTCTTTTGGCAAATACCTGAATGAAATATCTTTTTACATAGTGCATGACAGATTGTTGCACATTCCTTTCCTCCGGCTTTAATAAGTTCAACTGTTATCTCATCACATCCCAGTGAGTTACCATTTTTAAGACTCTTTATTGCCCATAAAACTTCTTTTATTGTCAGTTCGGGTTCTTTCTCCTCCAATAATAATTCACACTGTTGATTTTCGTCTTCACAGTCAGTTGCAGCATACATTCATCTGCAAAATTCCTTCCATCTTTCTAGAATTTCCTCTGTCTCTGTCAAGTTCTCCCCATCTTGTCACAAATTACATTTAGATTAGGTGTGACACTTCTCGTCAATGTCTTCATTTCTTTAAACGTTTCACCATCTCTTCCACACTTCTGATGTCCTTCTATTCTTTCACAACAATCCTTTATGTACTGTTTTATTGTCTCTTCTTATGTTTCTTCTTATTTCTTTTGTTAAAGATGTATATTCCTCCCTGTTGTTATTTGTCACTTTCCATTTCGTCTTCATTTCTCTACGTTGTTTTATTAGTAATCAATTCATTCGTTTGTATTTTCTTTACTGGAACCATATCTTTATCTGCCGCTATTAAGATATCTCTGGCCTGTGTAACCAGTTCATCTGGTGTCATCATCTCCTGTACAGCCATCAATGTCTCAAAACGGTTCTTCACTTCTATACTATATTGTTCTGGTATTTTTGTAAGATCAAACTGAGGTGGTCTTGATCCCTTAGCTGTCTTTTTTTTTAATCTTTACCTTCATATCTGCTATTAATAACTCATGGTCCGTGTCACAATCAGCACCTGGTAAAGTTTTTGCTGATGCTATACTTGACCTCCACCTTCTTTGCAATAAAATGTAATCTATTTGATTCTTGGTTTTACCATCAGCTGATGCCCACGTGTAAAGTCTTCTTGGTTGTCTAAAAAGTGTGTAAGCGACCGTTAGCTCATTTTTCAAGCAAAACCCCATTAGATTGTCACTGCCTCATTTCTATATCCTACACTAATTTTTTTTCCAAAACGTATCCTTCGTCTTCTGCTCTTTCTGTACCAATCACTGCATTAAGATCGTCCATTATTAATACAACCTCATTTTTTTCCTTCCTGGTCTATCGTCATTTGTAGTTATAAGTCTTCTACTTCCTCTTCTTCTGTTGCTGATGTATGTGCATATATCTAGATAACGGTTACACTTCTTGAGGTGGCTTTAAGTCTTACAGTAAGGATTCTTAGTAATGCTTTTGATGTTAATTTGTCCAAGTAAAAAGCCACTCCATTATTTCTTCCTAATTCTCCACCAAAGTATATAAAGATACCATCACTTTCACTCTTAAAGTGTCGTGATCGTTTCCATCGATGTTTGCAGATTCCCAAAATGTGTATTCCGCGTTCTTTTCATCTCGTCACTTATTATTTGATACTTTCCCTCATACATACTTCTTATATTCCATGTTCCTACTCTTATTTTTCTTTTTAGTTTGACGCTGGGGTTTTCCTTAGTAACACCGTCAGGATTTTGTCCGTCATCACAATTACTAGTACCAACCTCTGTCTCACACTCTTCCCCAGTGTTACAATTTATCTGGCCTGGGGGACTCACCACCAGATCTTTTTCCTATTTGACGTTCCATGTTTGCTGTTCTGGGTTTCGTGGTATATTTCCAGAAGATAGTTTACCACTGCTTTCCTTCCGGGCAGTGGCTGTACTAGTCATTGATCATAGCCATTGTCCCTACACTGAGATCATCTGCCTACCATCACAGAATGGTGACCATAACCAACATTATCTGTCGGCTGCTCCCCCATTTCATCCACCACCTGCTCCCATGGCTCCACGTCACCCGGATCAGGGAGGTGGGGGGGGGGGCTATATTGGTACTCCACCTTGCCTAAGGGTGTCCCATAGACTAACGGAGGTAAGGAGGCGTCTTACTTCTCCTTTGATAGGAGATACCCTTACCCCCCTAACCGTGTGAGATATAGTAAGGGTTAGAAATACTGACAGCTTATTCAACACGTGAATGGACAGCGCGACAGCTTCAATTTGCGTTGCATATTCGAAAGTTACATAAACAGCAGTCACATACGTTTACTTAACGCTTGTAACAAGAACGGACCAACGCACAGTTCCAGCAAACGCATGGCACACAGACAACACTCCCGACAGCGAAGAGGTCAAGAAATACGTGAAACCTCAGACACATAAATCTACGCTACGTATAGTTCCACATTCCGTGTCTGCACAGACGTATGCAGCTTGGTATAACGATAACGACAGTCAAAACCTGACATACGACGGAAGTATTCCGGTTCCCTGATGAATTTATATATATATATATATATATATATATATATATATATATAAACAGGCACACAATCCTTTGATAAGGTTGAAAGACTCGCCGAAGACGGAAAAATTGGCGAACTACCTTGCGAGCTCTATGTGACGTTTAAAGGCACAGGAAGGATTTATATATATATTACATGATGAAGCGCAACCACAGTCATGCCTTTTGGTCCAAATTAATGGTCCAGAGGCAACGGTCATAAAAAAGTCAAGATGGATGTTACTTAAGAAGGGTCATCATCCACGCACTCTGGGCACATCCATAGGTGCTCCAGCTTCCTCTCTCTTGGGTATCTCATTCAGCGTTCAGTAACTGATGACACCTGTTCTTTGTTAACCGCCCCCCCCCCCCCCGGAGTCTGAAGCCCTTAGTGAATTGTTCATTTTCTGCCATCCCTAGTTCCCCCCCCCCCCCCAAAATCCTTCATTCTTGACAACGACACAAATACGCAGCTGTCCGTGAAGTTCTTTGTTCGAACATCTTCCCCTTTAGCAAACGGATGATGTCTGCTCGATGCACTGCCTGCCCTTCCTCTATGACAGCTAGGTCTGTCAGCTGACCTCTTCTTTCATTTCCTCTGACACCTGCGTGACCTCTCTCTCTCTCTCTCTCACTCACTCACTCACTCACTCACGCACGCACGCACACACACACACACACACACAATTAAGGTCAGTCAATGGGCCCATGACGTCTGCAATGATTTGAGTCGCTGACAGCATGGATTCTCACAGAGTCGTTCAAGATCCATGTTTGCGTGCAAGTCTCGCGACTGAAGCCAGGTCAGTTCTGACGTAACTGATACAAACATAATCTGGAAAGTAATTTGTAAGCTTTTATCAAGACTTCTTCTTCTCCTCGAGGGCCTTTAATAACTGTTTTTCACCCTGGTTTTCCGTCGATGGCAGAGCTATCAGAGTCAAAACTGGGCCAAGAGGTTAATAATACTCGTACTTTTGTACCGTGCTCGTGCAAACTGGCAACGTGGCACTTCAATACGGTCGGCTATGTTTTCTACATTGTGATGAACCTTCTCCAGATACCTACATCTCAGTTTTCCAAAAAGGAAAATTACGAAGGTCATAGTCACCCGCCCGGAATCCGGTCTAATGCTTCAGAGATCTTCACCAAAGGTACTGGATGCCGAGAACATTAAGCTCACAATTACAAGATGACATGTCAGTCAAGCAACAAATCAATCAACCAACCAGTTTTTTTTAAAGTAATATTTCTATTCACTTCAGTGTTGGCTGACTCATTCTTTACATTTTTAATGCCTTGATTTACTGCATTTAACTGCCCATCTTTCCTGTATAATAGTATATTGAATGATACAAAGGAAGTTAGACAATTCATCTGAGAATGGGAGAGTTGGCATAAAGAGTTGTGTTCCAAAGTAATTAGCTGTTTATGTTTAGAGTTCATTCCCTTCATCTCAATTTCCAAGTGGCTCACGCACAAGATATGACTAAGTCGTGAGAGAAAGCAGTCGATCTAGAACAGTTGAAATTTTAGTTTGGACAGAGTAGGTCAGGTTAGCTTGTCTATGACAAAATCTAGTTTTTGTGCTGTGTCTAGATAGTGTAGAACTGTCAGCTAGAAGTTCTGATGGCAGTGACGTCTACGGACGGCTGTAACTGCCGGGAATTTATTCTACATGTTGTCCGAGTGGAGATTTGTCCTGTCATGGTTTTTTTTTTTATATGTATGCACTGCTAATCATGCCAACATCGTCATCGTCACCCTGTGCATCTATAAAGTCTTTTAACATAAATCTACACAGCTGTTGTTGCGGTGGCACTGAGAGAATGAACGTTCCTGGGACGCAAGTCTGTGAAGCGGATAGTAAAACAGAGGAAGAAAAAAATGTATTATAATCTAAATAGACGAAAGAAAGAAAAAGAGTATAATCTTGACTGTAAGCATTTCTATTAGTATAATACTTTCCAGCTATTATATTAGTGTGATAAACATATAGGGAAACAATCATTGATCTGGATAATTGGATATTACACAGATCTCACAGATATTCATAGACATTGTCTGAAAATGAAAAAAAAAAACATTTGTATTTCACCTGCTCATATACGCAAATCCGCTTCATAAAAAATCAAAGAACTATGCATAATATAAAATAGCACATAGCGTATGAACACCTGTTATACACTTGGAAATACCAAACTCTGATACCTGTTAAAGGTATAGACATTCAATCTATCATTACTTCTTCTTCTTCGTTCGCTTCTACCACCAAGACCGCCCTGTGATCCTACTGAATTTATACCTGTGGTCCTAATTAAGTCCCCGAGAGGACCACAAGAGGTTCAGAGTATCGCTGGGCTTGAGCCTGTATTCTTGGTGGGTCTCAGAAGGGGGATTGCGTGACACCGTGGTTTTCGTTGTACCAGTTTCTATCATTACTGATTTACCTGCCGCGGAGGCCAATCGTGATTTCTTGCCCTTTGATTTCCTTGAAAATTCTGCAATCCTCATATTGTCGCCCTGCCCCCTCCCCGCTTCCAAGTTCACCTGCTTTCTTTTTTCAGTCATGCGCCCTCTTCATTGCCTCTTGCTGCTTCTTTTTTCCCATTCCTAGTAAGAAAAGAGCGCAGTGTGTTGAAGCTAGCCTCGAAAAATACGAAGCTGGCAAGGGCGTGAGAGAAAGAAAAGAAAAAAAGACCAAGAAATGGGTGTGGCTCTAACCAGGGCTCCAGCTGGTGGACAGGTGACCGTCCCGGCCGCGCATGTGGACAACGCGCTATCACACTCACTATCTAACATCTCTGCCGTGATGTCCTGTTGCACTGCTGCATCTTTAGTTTTGGCTCGTTTCAAATTATCTGTCCGTTCTGTCCACCAGCTGTGCGGTTTTGTGTTCTTTAACGTCAAAGCCAGGGGCCCTGAAACAACAGGGAGTATTATCCATGCCTCTTTGGGGTATGTGTACCAGATGAAGGCAGGGCTAACGAAGGGAGGGGGGGGGGTCGCCTAGTTTCCCACATCTTTTTTTTTATTACTACCAACATTCAGGAAAACACTACAACACTCCTGATGGTAACGGAGTGACCGAGAAGGCGCCAGCTGACTCTCTATGGCCCTGAATAATTTGAGAAAAGGGCATTGGGAAAGAGAGAAGGCAGACGAATGAGCCTCAGTTTCTAAATATTTTCAAAAACACGTTATAGTTAAACTGGAATTCTATTCATGTGTCTTGTTCCCAGCTAAAGATATGGAAAGCAACAGCAAGATGTTGGCATCTTCTGGAACACAAAGACACCTAACAGAGCTGGTGATAATAACGATTTCGGCGACAATTTGGGGAAGATGGTATGGAGCCATATTAGGTAATCTATGGCGGTAGGGGGAGGGGTGGGGCAGACTAACAGTTGCATTACAGAAAGCCAGTGCAAATGAAGAATACGTAGCAAGGTACCTGCAAGAACACAAAGCTGTGTTTACTACAAGCTTAACCCATGGGAACAACTGTGTTAAGAGCACACTTATCTTAATATAGTCTTTGTAAGACAGGGAACATAGATCGGTTTGCTTAAAAACTCTGACCTATTTCTGTAGCCCAGAAACCTGTAGCGATCAACACTAATTAGAATTGTTATTTTTGTAAAATGTAATGTCAGGTTGGTGGATGGATGGGGACATGGAGATCGCCGACAGGGACGAGGAAAATCTGGTGTGAAACCAATGAATCCAGGACGTGACAAGCCTATGAGTCTTTGCATCAATGGCTATCAGAATGATGTAAACAAAGCAGAGCCAGCAGACTGTATGTGGCGGGGAATAGATATCGTTGAGGCACTCATTGGATTCTCATCCCAATGTCGGAGTGTCTCTGTGGAACTGTCTCAAAGCCGTCTGTTCAGCTAGCGTTGCACGCTGGGTCTGACGTGGAGAAGGGGCTTAAGTACAACCACAAACTTTTGGCCAGGTCAGCCTACACCACTGTCTTCATGGCAGTCCGAGCAAGACCACAGTCTGCCCTAGCAAGGAAAGGTGCTGAAGTCGGAAAAATCTGGGTACCACGCATCGTCGCCAGTGTGCGTACGAAGAAGAAGAAGACTACAAGCTTACATATTCCCGGTGGCAATGTACGCATGCGAAACATGAGCACTTAACAAATCACTAGAAAAAAGAATAACTGAATTTGAAATCAAATGAAGGGCACTTACAATATCACGGATAAAAAGGAAAAATCAAATAAAGATATACTGACAGGGTTAGGTGTAGAAATCTGGCTTGTAAACACCATCAAAGGTAGAAGGACGAGATACTTGGGTCACATCAAGAGGCAGGACGGTTTGGAGAGGCTGATAGCAGAAGGGGGAAAAAAAAGAGGGGCGACTTCGCCGCAGGTGGACGCAGGTCATCATGGAAAATCTGAATATGCCATTGCCAGATGCTGGTCAAGTTGATCAAATACTGTCCAGTAGTCAGGGAGGCAGTGAGGGAGACAACGGTTTAGAAAGGTCACGTCACAGCACACACAATGGGCTGGGAGAAGGGTGTCTGTAAATAACAGAAATGTTAATAACCACTTCGTGTAAGTGTTTCAATCTGCATACGAGGCCCTATCTACATACAGCCATCGTTTCTGATTAATCTGTTCGTTATATTACCCTCTTTAATGTCGCCAATTAAAAAAGAAAAAAAAAACACACACACACTTCCTTACAGACATAAATAACTGATAAACATGTGTTTCTGATACAAGTACATATATGGTAAGTGATATATACACGCCCCCTCTCATTCACATACAAATTTCCTCCACTCTTCCTCACCTTTGTACAGTCAGTGTAAAGTGTGTACAGCCCATAACACGACTCAAAATAAGCAAACATGCATCAAGAAATAAAGCAGGGGTTCTCAAACAATGTGAGATTCTCTTACCGTGCCCATCCTCGCTCCTCACTCCGTGGATAAAGGAGGGGGGGGGGGGGATTCTTTTTTTTAAAGGAGGGGAGAGGGAGAGAAACTGGTATTACTGATTGACAGACTCAAATTGTTAGAATACTGATCTTGTTGCAAATATTACAAAACAATTCAGTCAGTCAATTTGTAGTCCCCCACTCGTTGAGAACCCCTGAAAACAACAACAAACATTACACTATACTCAGAAAGTAGAAGTCAAATTGTACGGGGACATTACACGATTAACACTGGAGGGGATAAGCCAGAGAAAACTTTCGTGGTAAGGGTGGCTGGTAACGAGGAGAGAAGCCGTCCACACAGGAGGTGGTGAAGTAGACCCCTTATATGAAGCAAACCACCCGAGTCCTCTCAAGAGCTCTATTTGTCCCCTGGACGCTGAAAGTTACACGAGAAAGAAGACCAGACGCAACAAACAATAAAGTGTCATATGACTACATCTGATCCTGCAGCATACATGGTCTGTATCTGGAACAGGGGCAGACAAACATTCGGCTGTACTGTCAGCGGACGGTCATAATGTTCCCTCTCAGTCGTGCGGCAGTGCGGCCCCGCACACACAATCTCATGCATACAAATCACGCCACGCACGAAATTTCACATGTCGCGAAAAAAAAAACGTATTTTTTAAATTTCATGATGTAACTAACTCTATGCTAATAGCACTGAAGGAGAATTAGCATTGCATGAATTTGTTTTCCTGATTTCTCTGGATTATTTGAGAACTTCATGTTATATACTCTGGTAATTTGAAGCTATGGAGCACATCTGAGTTTTTTTGTTTTGTTTTTTGTTTCTGAGACTACTTTTGCACACTAGCTGATAAAATATTGCGCACAAACCGCAAAACCTTACAGGGCACACTGTCACACAGAAGGCGCACCTGGACCCGTCCCACACGCAAACTACAGTTTAGCAGTTTTATTTGGTAATAAAATACTGTACACTAGAGTTACATTTGGTAAATATGGTAAATAAACAGTATCCGTAATTTGCTTTAACACTTTACACATTTATCGTCATTTTAAAAACTTCCTCACAGAATGTGAAAGCCCTCAGTTCTGAATCATGCCCACAAGCGTACGTGTTGAACTGACCTACAGGTAATTCCTGTCTGCTGGGCTATACGGCGCGTTGTCTTGTTCAGACTTCTTTCCACATCGTTTCCACAATGTCGATGTACTGTTTTAATGGTGGGCGGTGCAGTCCGTGGTTTTACACTCCGTGCCTTGTTTTACACAAACCAATCTGACACCATTTCTTCCGTAAGTCCCGGACCGTTGCTTTCGCGGGAACACTGACACCTTGGTACTTTGCTCTTCACGTTGTTCACTGAACACAACATGACTAAGGCTCACGAAACTCTCATATGCGCATGCGCGACTGCGTCCAATAGTGTTCAGCGCGGAAATACAAAAACTTTTTTTTTTTATAGCGGATGAGGACGGTTTCATCTGCCCTACTCCCACCCCCCGAAGCGGCTGTACTTTCACGGTTTTTCATTATTATTATTATTATTGGCACTTTTTCGACTTCGAAGTCTTTAGAAGCAGGCTGACGTTCTAGTGTGCCCACAGCTCTACTTCAGTAATTTTCTGTTGTCGACCTGACTTTTGAAGTAATCGGTGACCAGCTGGAGTTGGTGTACAACCCCCATAAAGCATCCCTTGAACTGATACAGGCGTTTGCCACGTCTGCTTTTCTCTCCACCCCGTATGTTTTGGGCACTCCAGCAGAACATGCTCTTCGATCACTTGCCAGCTCCACACAAGGGCACATCGCGGTCGGCCCCAGCTTGCTGGAAAAAAAGGTTGGGGGGTAGGGGTGGTGGTGGTGCCTCAGGCTGTTGTGACCAGTCGAAAAATGATCACGTGCTCTCTTCTCTTGTGAGCTGATAGACAGCGTCAGCTTTCTGGTTGGTCAGGGTGCTCTTTTTTTTTTTGCCAATCTGTTCCTGATGGCAGGTCAAGGACTATTTGAGCACCAATACCATATTCCCTATGCCTGTATGGCACTGCGTAAAGCATCTATTCTATTATTATTATTATTAATTAACTAAACAGTTAATTATTAATTAATTTTTCTTTCCGAAACATAAAATTTTCTAGCCAATACGTTAAACTACTGAATATATCTGATGAGACACATTTTTCTTTTACCACAACTGCTGAATTAAAAAAAAAGAAACAAAAAAGTCCCCGTTACCATGGCATTAAGGCATATTGGTGATACCCCGCTAGGCACATATTTTCCAAGATCCTCGGCACATGAAAGTCTGATGTGGTCAGTATCACGCCTGGCCGCATCTACCTTCCCAGATTTCTTTACTACTCTAATACCATTTTTAGAGGCTGGTTGGACGCCAGGGCCGTTCTAGTGTGCTGCTACCGGGGTGGGGTGGGGTGGGGGGAGTCCCGCTGCAGAGACTTCAACCCGGGTATCACAGGATTAGTAGACCGAGCGCCTGATGATTTCGACAACCAGGTCGCCACGCCTGCTGACGTATGACTAAAAACTGACTCATTGCACACACACATACACACACAATGAAACTATCTAGAGATATTATAACAGTAAGAGGCACTGTTAACTTGTATAGCACGGCACCGGAGAGTGTGGCAGTGAAAGTATAAAATGCCAGGTGGAAATAAAGGGGAGAATGGCGAAAGTGGTGAAATAGAAAAGTTTTCCCCAAGATTCGTCTCCAGCTCCCCCCCCCCCCTTTTTTTCCGCACACACACACATATTCCCCGCGCTTTTCCCGTGGTAGAAGGTCTCTTCTTCTTCTGTGTATGCACTTTGGCGATGATGCGTGTTACCCTGATTTTTGAGATGCGCGTTTTGGCTGGGCACCTCTAACTTCAGCACCTTTCCTTGCTAGGGCAGACTGTGGTCTTGCTCGGACTGCCATGAAGACAGTGGTGTAGGCTGGCCTGGCCTGTTTTCCAGCCTCTGGTGGCTGTACTTCAGTCCCTTCTCCACGTCAGCTCCAGCATGCAACGCTGGCTGACCAGACGGCTTTGAGACAGTTCCACAGAGACAATCCGATTTAAGGATGAGGAATCTGATGAGTGCCTCAACGATATCTATTCCCCGCCACATATAGTCTGCTGGCTCTGCTTTGTTTACATCATTCTGATAGACATTGCTGTAAAGACACATAGGCTTGTCATGTCCTGGATTCACTGGTTTCACACCAGATTTCCCTCATCCCTGCCGGAGATCTCCATGCCCCCATCCATCCACCAACCTGACATTACATTTTACAAAAATAACAATTACAATTAGTGTTGAGTGCTACAGGTTTCTGGGCTACAGAAAGAAAGAAAAAAAAGAAACAGAGTTTTTAAGCAGACAGATCTATGTTCCTTGTCTCACAAAGACTATGTTAAGATAAGTGTGTTCTTAACAAAGTTGTTCCCAAGGGAGTAGAATGGCTCAATTTCCACACACAGTTTCTACAAGAAGTAAAATGCCTGACCAGTCTGAAGGAAAATCTTTCTTGTAAATGGTTCTCACGTCATCACCTTTGTTACCACAGAGCCACAAAATTGGTAGCCTCTTGTATTTTCATTATGTGTGGAGACTGACCGGAACCTACATAATGTTATAGATATACTGAGGTTTACATCAAACTCAAGAGAGAAAACAAAATCTGTAGGAATTGAAATTTCATACGATAAACTGTGTTTTGTTTCATCTAAAACTTCTTGTAAATAACCAGAATTGCTATCTTGCATTTCCTGCTTCATTAACGCCACTAAAGAAACCATCTACAGCTAATTAAGCGCCAATTTCGGCGAGGATGTAATGCATTAATGCCTTGGATGTGCAGATGATGAAAGGCTGTCCTTCTCAAGATCAGATCACTTAAGTTCAAAAGTATGGGCACTTTTGACCCCTCTCTCCTTCTCCCTCTCTCTCTCTCTCTCTCTCTCTGAACCTTAAGTGCCCAGAGCACACGGGGCTTCCGCAAGGGTTTTCAACAAATTCCTGTCCTTTGCCTTTTTTTCTGCTCTTGCCCAGGTGATCCCTCTATTGCTGAACATCCTTTCTGTTGTTCTTCTCCATGTCTCTTTTGGTCTACCCTGTAGTGTCCATCTTAGTGCTATTTTTGGTAGTGAGTTGTCAGTCATTCGAAGCATATTTCCCAGTCATCGCCAGCGTCTTTTCTCAATAATTTATGTCAGTGGCTTCATCTGCATTTCTGCCAACAAGATGTTATTTCTTATGGTGTTTGGCCAAAATATTTTTCTAATTCTTCGTAAACATTTAGTCTGGAAAGAATTCAACTTGTTTTCTATGGTTTTGGTGATTTTCCAGCATTCACTTCCATAGAGTAGTACACTTAGAACATTACTCTTAAATATCCTGATTTTCATATTTATGCTTAGTTTTTTTATTTCCATATAGTCTGCAGCACTGCAAAAGTCTGGTTTGCTTTAGTAAGTCTGATATTGATGTCCTCTGTGCTGTCTCCATTTTCTACCACTCTACTGCCAAGGTATACAAATTCATTTACCTCCTCCACTAACTTGCTATCTACTCTGAGTACATTTCTGTTCTTCACATTTTGCTTCATTAACTTTGTCTTTCCTATGTTGATCTTTAGTCCCATGTTGTTTGCATTCTGAGTTAGCTTGTTTATTTTATCTTGCATATCTTTGTGGCTGCTTGATAGTAGACAAATGTCGTCCGCACAGTCAAGGTCCTCCAGCACTGTGTCAAGGGTCCATTGTAATCCTCTGCGTTTGTCTGGTGTTGCCTCCTTCATTAACCAGTCTACTGCCAAGATAAATAATGTTGGTGATAGTACACATCCCTGCTTCACTCCTGTTTGTACCCTAAAGCTGCTGGAGGTATGTTCTCCACAGATAACTTTGCACTGAAAACCCTCGTATAGGACTTTGATTACAATCACTATCTTATGGGGGAGGCCATGCCATCTTAGGATTTTCCACAGTGCATCTCTATTGACATTGTCACAGGCTTTCTCAAAATCTATAAACATATCTTTTCCCATGTGGTCTTGCTTATCCATTCCTCTTTTCTCTGTTTCCGATAACCCAGCACCTCTTTTGCTGTTTCCGGTAGTGTTTTATTGAACTCTAGTATGGACATTTCTGCTTCGTCTTGTAGGACACTGAAGCGGTTCTTAAGTAATATTGAGAATTCATTTCTTGTTCGCTGGTCTTTCAGTTTTGTTGTATCAAAATGTATCTTTCTGTGTTCTCTGATTTTGGCTTACCTTAATTTTAGTTTTATTTTGCTACCAGAAGGTTGTGATCACTTCCTACATCTGCTCCTTTCCTTACTCGCACATCTTATAGTGACCGTTTCCACTTGTTGTTTATTAGTTTGTGATCGATTTGGTTTTCTGTGGTTTTATCTGGAGACCTCCAAGTCACTTTATGGATGTTTTTGTGTTGGAAAATTGTCCCTCCGATGGTCATCATGTTTTCTTCACAGAAACTGCACAGTCTTTCTCCATTTTCATTTATTTCTCCGATTCCTTCTCTTCCCATGATTCTTCTTCTATCTTCATTTCTTTCACGTGCTTTTGCATTGAAGTCGCCCAAGATGAGAAGCATATCATGCTTGGGTATTGTTTCTACTGTGGCTTGGAGGCTGTTGTAAAAATCCTCTTTTAATTCCTCTTCTGCTGCTTCTGGTGGTGCATAACAAACTATAATAGACAGCTTCGTGAATCTTGAGTTGAACCGTGCATATAATAATCTCTCATTTACAGGGGTCCATTTCAGCAATGCTCTTGATGCTTCTTTTGTTATAATCAATGTTACTCCTCCTTCATGATGATCTTCTTTACCTGACCATATCATTGTATCTTCTGTGTGCTGTGTTGTTAATTTCCTTCTGCCTTGTCCTGTCCATCTTGCTTCTTGTATTCCTAGTATGTTTAGTTTGTATCTGTGCATTTCCTTGATGGTTTGTGCTAGTTTTCCAGTCTGGTTAAGTGTTCTTACATTCCAGCTGCCTATTTGCATCTTGTGTTTAGGTTCCAGGAGGTCTGCAGTCGGCCTGGGGACTTCCAGTGACTGGCTTTCATCCACAACCTTCATGGGCTCAGTTTCCTGATACGCATTTCTCCTTCCACCTGCATTTGTTTTTTCCCTTGCTTCTGTTTCTGTAGCAGTCTGATGGTTTTTTTTTTACCAGATAGGGTTGCTGGCCCTATGCCGAACCCTCCTTAGTCGGCATTTACGATCATGCGTGGTAGACTTTTGACCTAGGCACTTATAAAAGAAGAAAAAAAAAACACTTCCATACATACGGTTTCTTTCACGTGTGAAATCAATGTCTCTGTAGAAGGCATCCTCGTTGAAACCAAGTTCCTCACTGGTGGAGGGAAAGCTGCGACGGTAAGCTATAATAATCATCTATAATCTTATTAAACAAACCACCACCGCCATCAAACTCGACGCCTTTCCTTAGCATCGCTGCCATCAAACTCGACATCTTTCCTTAGCATCCCTGCCATCAAACTCGACACCTTTCCTTAGCATCGCTGCCATCAAACTCAACACCACAAGCGGGAATCGGCGTCATCAAACTCTACGCCATACCTGGGCATCGCCGACATCAACTTCAACACCATACCTGGGCATCGCCGATATCAACTTCAGCACCATACTTGGGCATCGCCGACATCAACTTCAGCACCATACCTGAGCATCGCCGATATCAACTTCAAAACCATACCTGGGCATCGCCGACATCAATTTCAGCACCATACCTGAGCATCGCCGATATCAACTTCAAAACCATACCTGGGCATCGCCGACAGCAACTTCAACACCATACCTGGGCATCGCCGATATCAACTTCAGCACCATACTTGGGCATCGCCGATATCAACTTCAGCACCATACCTGGGCATCGCCGATATCAACTTCAAAACCATACCTGGACATCGCCGACATCAACTTCAACACCATACCTGAGCATCGCCGATATCAACTTCAACACCATACCTGGGGAATACCACCGCCAAGTAATGAAACCATAACTGGGCAGAATCACTTCTCCTTTAATACACGTGCAAAGCATGCTCTGGGAGAACCCACGTCGGGCCCGTGCCCCAAGTGCCGAACACTGGTTCTATCTGCGACCGACATGGCGTTAGCACTAAATGCACCAACATACACCCAGGTTTTTACTCTGGGCCCTGTTAAAAATAAATTTTTAAAAAGAAAGTGTTTCCACTTTTAAAGCAACAACAACAATGGCAGTCGCTTTTCAGTTAAGGAACTCCCGTCTGACTACCAACAACAAAAAACAAAAGTCGGTCAATTTTGGGATAAAGGGAGAAGTTGGGTAGGAGACAATGGCGACGACAAAAAGTGAGAGGGGGGGGGGGTGGCTTGGTGAAGAAGAAGAAGTATGACTAGGCTCAATCTTAAAACGTGAAGCAGGTGTAGGTTCAAAGTAAGAAGACCCGGGTGTTGGGGGAGGGAGGGAAGAGAGAAGAGTTATACATTACTTATTTCAACAAATACGAACCCGTTAAAAACACACAATCCCATTATACTCGTATGTATAAAGCTACACGTTGCATAGGCCACAAATAACGGACGATTTGGCGATGTCTGAGTGCACGATGTCCTAGACAGGAATTGTGTGGCAACCGCTGAAATGAAAACACATGCTGTAGATTTTAATACTATGAGCCGGGCAGTGAACTCGCCACGCCTGAAATATCCAATTTTACAGTTCAATTTTAAGACTTTGATGTATTAAAAAACAAAAAAAAAAAAAACAAAAAAGATGAATATCTGTACTCTTCCCCCCCCCCTCCCCCCTCTCTCTCTCTCTCTGCATCCTTTTCATGCCTTATCTCAGATTTCCTTACCATTGTTTTATCTAGCAATAATTTACACCATGCATTCAGCCATGGGGGGGGGGGGGGGGAGAGAAAATAAAAAGAAGAAAGCAGAGACGCAAAAGCTTGACGCTTCAAAAGACTCTCCTAGAAATCACGAAACGTAACCGATCTAGGCATGACATTGATGTGTATAGGAATTTTATGATAACAACAAGCACCCCCCCCCCCCCGCAACGGCCCCCCCCCAAACCTCCCACGGCCTTCCTCTTTCCACTTCCAAGCAGCTGGAGACTGATATGCTCCTTCCTCATGGTGGTGGAGCCCGTTTAAAAGCCTGCTTCTTATACCCGCCGCGGGGAATGCAGAGGTCTAGCGAAGCCCACTTCAGAATCCAGTGAAGAGAAGTCTATCCCAAGATCTTCACCGTGGCAGAAGCCGCCGACAACACCCAAGATCTCCGTGACTGCATAAATCCGCCAAGAACACCAACGATCTTCATCACGGCATTAAACCGTCAGCAAAGCCCAAGATCTTCATTAAGGCATAAATAGCCAAGAGCACCAAATATCTTCACCATGGAACAGTCAAGGCATAAAACGCCCAAAATATTAAGATCTTCACCGCAGTATAAACTTCACTCTGTTGTCTATGGAGACAACAATACTAATCACGGCAGACAATAATGGAAGAGTACTGTCCTTGGAAAACTAGGAGGGAAAAAAAGGGGGGGGGAGGAGGGCTGTTGGGGGGGGGGGGAGGTGGAGTAGGGGAGATGATGGGCTTAAGGTATCACTGACACTCTAAACACCACATTCATTAAAGCAGACATCCTGGTTAGACAACAAGGTGCTCCAAGACCGGCTACCACGAAAGCATCGTTCTATAATAGACTCACTACACGATTGGAACAGGGCCTCACATGAACCAAGATGATGTAGACATGTTAAATGTACGAAACCTAGTCCTTGTCATGCCATAGAGACACCCGGGGGGGGGGGGGGTGTATGGTTTTAGATATATTATTTGACCGAAAAGCGCATATGAGCAGTGTTTTTCAAGCAGTGTGCATCGGCACAGTGGTGTGTCGCAAGACATCCAGAGATGTGCCCCACATTTTTTGGTTGTAAAATTATTTAACTTCAAATCACACCTCGATCTGTGTAAGGTAAAATTATTTAACTTCAAATTACACCTCGATCTGTGTAACGTAAAATTATTTAACTTCAAATTACACCTCGATCTGTGTAACGTAAAATTATTTAACTTCAAATTACACCTCGATCTGTGTAACGTAAAATTATTTAACTTCAAATTACACCTCGATCTGTGTAACGTAAACAAGCAACATACCATAAATGCACTTATGAAGTCAAGTGTGCCACGACACTCCCATGCGTGCAAGAGTCTGTAACGTTATTAAAACTATTGTACTGGAGGGCGGCGTGGCCTGCACCAAGCCTAGTCACCTGTACTTTACCAGCTCCATAAGGAACAGGCTACCGATTTTCTATATCTGGGTGACTTGAACTTCCCGCAGTCTGGACCTGAACGACCTCCACACATGCCGCCGCCCCCCCCCCCCACCCCACCCCCAACTTATCGCGTGAACAACAAACTAACTCAAATGTACGGACAGAGATGAAAATAACCAGTTTTATTTTAAAATAAAGAAATAAAAAAATAAAATAAGTAATAATAACAATAACGATAAAACTCACAATAACACTGTTTTACTGTTACATGCACTAAATGCATTTCTGTTATTGCGACAGATTCAGATAATAATTTTGTCTTGCAGCCGCATAATTTATTCAGAGCAATGTCTGAAAAATCTTTGAATGATACTGAGGGAACTCCGTGTATGGCCGTTGTTTGTTTTCTCGAACTCTGTACCCTTGGCCCAAACTTCTAGTTTCCAATATCTTCAACTCCACTACCTTCTTGGTTTGGGGGGGGGGGGGGTGACGTCTTCTTCTTCTTCTTTTTCGTTCGCTTCTTCCACCAAGACCGCCCTGTGATTCTACTGAATAGTCAGTGGTCCTCCATAGGTCCAGTGATCCCTCATGTGGTCCTCAGGTGGACCACACGAGATCCCCGAGAGGACCACAAGAAGTTCAGAGTATCGCACGGCATGAACCTGTATTCTTGGTGGGTCTCAGAAGCCGGATTGCGTGACACCGTGGTTTTCATTGCACCAGTTTGATCTAGAGTTGGACTTTCTCATCGGAAAACCTCGGCGTGTTTTGGATATCAGTATATCCCCGCTGGGTGAGAGGTGGTAGCCCATCCAGGTCAGGGTTGGACTTTCTCACCGGAAAACCTCCACGTGTTTTGAGATACCCGTGTATCACCGTCGGATGAGAGGTGGTTGCCAATCTAGTCCAGAGTTGGACTTTCTCACCGGAAAACCTCAGCATGATTAGGATACGCAAACATCCCCGCCGGGTGAGAGGTGGTTGCCTATCTAGACTGCTCTGGTCCAGTGTCTCCGACTTCAGCATTTTGTGGTCGTGGCCGCTACCTTTCCTAGTTGTGACCAGGATGGAGCTTTTATCCAGGAGGACGAATCCTCGCCGCTAGTGACTTCCACCCCTGGGTTGAGCCCGTTTAGGCATATTATCCCAGTATGGATGTGTTTAGGACATGACCGACCTCTAGAGCGGAGGTACCGTGTCATGCGTAGCCATCATATTTCACCCCTGGTGTAAGCCAGTTTAGGCATATTTCACCAGTGTGGGTTTATAACGGACATTACCGACCTCTAGAGCAGAGGTACCGTGACATGTGTAGCCCTCAAGTTTCACCCTGGTGTAAGCCGGTTTAGGCATATTCCACCAGTGTGGGTGTATTACGGACATGGCCGACCTCTAGAGCAGAGGCGCCGTGGTATGAGTAGCTCTCGCCGCGATACTACTGGACATACCGATTAAGCTTCATTTTAACCTTTCCATAACCTTTTCCCATCGGCGCCACACAGCAACCCTTTTCCACATTTTCTTCCTTGGCCGGGAGGAGCTTCACTCCACGCGCGGCGTCAGAAGAATCTCGCCAGCAGTGTCTTAACCTATGGGTTAAGCCGGTTCAGGCATTTCGCCCGATATGAGTGCACTCAGGACGCGGCCGACCCCAGACCGGATGTGCCATGACCTGACTACTGTTTACTTCGCTTATTCCTTTCTTTCACCTTTTTCACACGGCAACCTCATTTGCACCTTTCTTCATTGGCCTGGAGGAGCCCCACTCCACGCACGGCAGCTGAAGAATCTCAACAGCAGCGGGGCGGGGGTTGGGGTGACGTGTTTTCTTGGTAATAAAGTCAGAAGTCTCTGATGAACCAAAGAGTTTCCTGGATCTATATGCGAGGAGCGCTTTAAAAACGTTTAATCTGGCCAGAATGCAAACTACTTCAAACCTTCCTCGCTGTGTCGGAAATCTGGCTTTTTGGACGCTCAGTGCAGGCATTTTATTTCATTAAATTTATTGTTGTTGTTGTTGTTGTTGTTCATTCTTTATGTGTGCATTATTTAGTCTAAGTACGAAACTGTGCCGTCGGCCCAGTGGAATGTACACATTCTTGCTGTCGGGTTTACTGTTAGTCCGATAAAGTTTTCACGTATCATCTGCATCAGAGATCCCACGCCTATGTGTTTGAAGTACATTTCGGCACAGTTTCAGACCACCACCACCACCACCACCAGGATAAAGCGAAACAGTCAAATCATGGCACCTCTGGTCTTGAGGTCGGCCACGTCCTAAGTGCACTCATATTGGGTGAAATGCATGAACCGGCTTAACCCAGAGGTTAAGACACTGTTGGCGAGACTCTTCGGATGCCGCGCGTGGAGTGAAGCTCTTCCCGTTCAAGGAAGAAACTGCGGAAAAGAAATAAGGGCGCCGATGTGAACAGGTGAAGGAAAGGATAAAGTGAAGTTTAATCAGTATGTCCAGTAGTATCGCTGCGAGAGCTACGCATACCACGGCGCCTCTGCTCTTGAGGCCGGTCACGTCCCAAATACATCTACAATGATGAAATATGCCTAAACCAGCATACACCAGGGGTGAACCTTGAAGGCTACGCATATCACGGTACCTCTGCTCTAGAGGTTGGTCACGTCCCAAACACGCCCATACTGAGATAATATGCCTAAACGGGCTCAACCCAGGGGTGGAAGTCACTAGTGGGGAGGATTCGTCCTCTTGGACAAAAGCTCCATCCTGGTCACAACTAGGAAAGGTAGCGGCCACGACCACAAAATGCTGAAGTCGGAGACACTGGACCAGAGCAGTCTAGATAGGCAACCACCTCTCACCCGGCGGGGATGTTTGCGTATCCTAATCATGCTGAGGTTTTCCGGTGAGAAAGTCCAACTCTGGACTGGATGGGCAACCACTCTCACTCGGCGGTGATACACGGGTATCTCAAAACACGTCGAGGTTTTCCGGTGAGAAAGTCCAACTCTGGCCTGGGTGGGCTACCACCTCTCACCCAGCGGGGATATACTGATATCCAAAACACGTCGAGGTTTTCCGGTGAGAAAGTCCAACTCTAGACTAAACTGGTGCAACGAAAACCACGTGTGTCACGCAATCCCGCATCTGAGACCCACCAAGAATAAAAGCTCAAGCCCTGCGATACTCTGAACCTCTTGTGGTCCTCTCGGGGATCTCGTGTGGTCCTTTCGGGAAAGGAAAAAAAAAAAAGGTGAAGGAAAGGATAAAGTGAAGTTTCTGCCGTGCTTAGAGCGGTGCTCCTCCCGGCCAATGAAGAAAGGTGCAAATGAGGTTAAGACACTGCTGGCGAGACTCTTCAGATTATTTGACTGAAGTCAATACTAATCACGGTCTTCAATTTTAAGACTTTGACGTATTAAAACAACAACAACAAAAAAAAAGATGAATATCTGCACACTTTTCCTCCTCCCCCCCCCCCCCTCCCCCGTCTCTGCATCCCATTCATGCCTTATCTCAGATTTCCTTACCATTATTTCGTTTAAAATCTAGCAGTAATTTTCACCACTCATTCAGCCAATTTGGGGGGGGGGAACAAAAAAGAAGAAAGCAGAGACGCAAAGGCTTGGCGCTTCAAAAGACTGTCCTACAAATCACGAAACGTAACCGATCTAGGCATGACATTGATGTGTATAGGAATTTTATGATAACAACAAGCACCCCGCCCCCAAACTTGGGAAAAACTTGGTGGTAGAAGCGAACGAAGAAGAAGAAGAAGCTATTTCCAGCTTCAGACAGTAACAAATGCAACAAAAGCTAATGTTACTACTATAATACGGGTACTTTTTTTTTTATTACTGTTACCAGGCCCTTTGAGAAGAGTGTCCAGTCCGGAACGTTTCCCTCGTTTTTAAGGGTGGACCCAGAAGACTTGAAGGAGGCTCGTAGTGGATGAAAACAGACAGGCGGGGAAGGGGGGGAGGGGCTGCACAGGCTAACAAAATTTCTCTCGGAACCTCTGACTGCTGTTACCTTCTATTCTATACAGTTAATGATTACTACTAATGTAAATCTAAACACTACTACTACTATTACTACTACTACTACTACTACTACACTACTGCTAATACTACTACTCCACTATTATTACTACTAACACCAATACCATTACTACTGCTACTACGATTGCCACTATGTACAACCACCACTACCGCTATTACCACTTCACCTTCTCTTCTCCCCTACTCCTATTTATTCATTATTACTATTGCTATTACAACAACTACTACTACTATTACCACCATCACTACTACTACTACTACTACCATCCCTACTACTACAACCACCACTACTACTACCATCACTACTACTACTGCTGCTACTACTACTATTACTACTGCTACTACCACTACTGTTACTCCTACTACAGGTACTATTACTACTACTACAGGTACTATTACTACTACAACCACTACTGTTACTACTACTACAGCTACTACTATTACTACTACTACAGCTACTACTATTACTACTACTACAGCTACTACTATTACTATCAACAATTACCATTACAACAAATACTACTAACACCACCTCTCCTTCTCCTCTTCCTCATGCTACCGCTTCTTCTTCTTCTTCTTTCAGCTCCCTGTAATGCTTACTCTCAACTGACTACTGGTGGGAAGGCATTGGCTGCAAGGATATTAGAAATCTGACAGGTGAATATTCTAAACTCAACAATAACTTAACATGGCACAAGATGTAACAGATTATCTATCAGGTATCCAAGTCAACGAGGTCTGTCAGGAATTAAAATACAATTGGTTCTCGACTTACGACGGGGTTCCATTCCGTAAGTCATGTAACAGAATGTTTAGTAACAGAATGTTTATTCTGTTATAAAGAATAAACATTCTGTTATAGAATGTGGGTTAGAAACTCTGTTGTTGTGGTCAAACAGCTGTGACCAAAACTCACCTGTTTAAGCAAGCACCGGGGGGGGGGGGGGAAATTATCCGTGTTCCGATTCCAGGGCTCCAGTCACGTGGGTCTAAGTGACGGCGTGCATGGAAAGACCAGAGCTGTCCAAGATGTTGAAGTGAGACAAACACATCGTTGGTTTATTCTGGAAGGTCTGCTAGGGATTCTTTGTTTCGTAATGTAAGTTTTGTGTCTGGTTGTCCTTTTTAGGACAAAACTGTTGTTGAGTCCACTATGTAGTAGTTGTGGTTAATTTGTCCGTTTTAGGACAAAATTTTGTTGTAGTTGTTTTGTCCTTTTCCGGATAAAGATTGTCATGCAGAACTTGTGATTTGATTGTCTCATTCTGGACAATGTTTGTGATTCTGGATTGAAAGCTTACGCTGCAATTGTTGGTATACTTGAAGTTAGAATGTTTTTCCATGTTGTCTGAGTGTGTCTGTTCCATGGGGATGATAATCGCCCGGACAGTTTTTCCTTAGTACTTATAACTGCTCATCAGTTTTTCCACTCCACATTCATTTACAAATTAGGGGGGGGGGGGAGGCGGGGTTCATCATTAAACTGTGTTTATCTCTTTTATAACTGCTGGAAATCCTGAACTATATGAACCTATGTTGAGTTGAGTTGATTTCGTGTAAACTGGTCATGTTCATGTACGGACTTGTAGTGGTTTGTCTCTCCTGGGTTTTCGTACTTTCATGGTGTATATCAATGTAACGTTTGTTGCGTCACTTGCGCAGTCGTCAAGTAAATCTGCTCTGTAATTAGTGACGCCTGTAACTGAGTTTAAGTGTTTACGAGTGAAATACTCGTTTAGCAGGTTTACGCCCACGTTAACAGTTCAGCAGGCCAACACCAGACCAATATACATGTAACAACACTTGTTTAACTGCATAGGTAGTTTGGACTAATACGTGTTTAGTCGGACCGGATGAAGTTGAATACCTCCTCTAGTGACATTCTTTTCTGTTCATTGTCAGTCAGTCATTTGCATGTCCCTTGTGTGACTCTGCCTCCCTAGCATGATCTCCTGTAGGCCTCTCGGTTGTAAGCAAGATGCCCTGCTGCTGATGCGTCCATTCACAGATCACTGTCACTATTTGAACTATTTATCCCCCGTGTCTTGACAAATATGTTCTTTGTTTGTTTTTGACGCTAAGAAAACATTTAATATCAAACAATTAAAATGTTATCATAAAACACCATGCGACATTTGAACTTATTTCGTTAAAAAAACAACAACATAATAATAAGAACAATAATAATAAACCGACGGTCGTAAGAGAGGATCGTCGTGACTCAAGTATGTCGTAAATCGGGGAACCGCCTGTCTCAGCTACTGATGTGCGATAAAATGTGGGGAGGGAGTAGGAATGGCTGTCATAGCTCCGGATAACGACTGTAGCAAGCTAAATAACGAAATGGCTGCGCAGAACCGGAAAGTTTAATAGAAATTCCAGCCTTGGAATCTCACTGACAGCGGAAAAACCGCCATGATCCAATGGGCCCTGCCAAATGGAACATGACAGACCTCATGTAGACAAGTACATGAGATAGAAAATGACAAAAGGCTGGAAGGGGGGGACGGGGACTGGCTTCGTGTTAAATACTGAGTCATTATATTACAATGAGTTCCCTCCCCCTCCAAAAAAAAAATCAACAGCTTTTGGGCAAAGTGGCGAAGTGGTTTGTGCACCGGTCTCTTGTGGCGAAGGTAGGGGGTTCGAATCCGGCCGGATGCGCCCCAGTCACACATGCTGCAGAAATGACTACCCGACTTTCTTCTGGAGATGGGGAAGGAAAGGCGGCCAGGCGTGGTGCTGTCCACATCACCCTCTAGTGTTCTGACAGGTCAATGAAAATATGGACACTACCACCATACCCCCCCCCCCCTCGTGTGTCTCCAAGGCATGACAGGATTACCTTTACCTTTTGGGGGGGGGAGGAGGGGCAACGCAGATAGAACGATGAGATTGAAGAAAAAAAAAACAAAACAAAACAAAAATGGCAGAATTAAATAAATACGGTTTAATGATGCTGAGACATCCTTAGAAGGTAAATTACAATTTCTGTGTAGAATTCATTACGTCGGATCTCTAGAAATGTCAAAGCGATCTTTCGTTTAAAAAAAAATACATAACGCGCTGTTTCGCATAGAAACAAATGTTACATTTTAGGGGAAAATATGTAAAAAGAAAAAAAAAAACAACTCAACACCAAAACAAACAAACAGCCAAACAAAAAACAAAGATTATTACGTTTGTAGAACATAACTGTTTAAAAGTTTCGACGGACAAGCTCAGCAAATCTGGGAAATGAGGTCACGTTTAGCTGTCCACTCGCTTTATTCCACGCACTGGCGATAAAGACAACGGTCAAGAGATACTGAGTCTCTTGTAGCTTGAGTGCTCAAAAAGAATGCGTTATACTTCATGAAGAAGAACGGCGACAGAAAGTACCAGAACAGTTGAAACTGATAACATAAATAATGAAAAAAAATATCAAATCAGATGAGGCTAGTACTGTCCAAAATGACAGTAACGCTATTAAACGAATTAAAAGCAGTGGGCACGACTTCTGCGGCCCTACACTCTCCAGTTCACCCTGCTACCTGAATGTGGACTCGGCACTCGGTGCTGAGGAAGAACTGCGTTCGAAGAAAGTGAGTATCTGGCTACGGTTGCAAGTACTCGCAGTAAATATGAGATTTCATTCCGAGGTACAGCCGATGAAGAAGCAGACAAACAGACAATAAACCAAACAAACAGAAACAGACAGACAAACAGAAACAGACAGACAAGCAAGGAAGCGAACAAAGAGACAAGCCGGCAAAACAAACAAGTAGACAAGCAAGCAAAGAAATAAATAGACAGTCAAGAAAGTATGCAAAGAAACAAAGAGACAGACAAGCAAGCAGACAGACAAGCAAACAAAAGACACACAAGCAAAGAGACAGATAAGCAAACAAACAGACAGATGACTAACGTATTTGGGATGATCAAAAAGTCACGATAACAAACTGAAGATGACGTCTGAGCGAAAACACCTAGGGAAGCTCCGCCCAACAACAACAACAACAACAACAACAACAAAAGTAGCAGCAGCAAACAACAATAACAACAACAGACAGATGAGAAAGAGCGAAGGAGGACATGAATAAACTCTGCTGCGAACACGGCGAAAGCAAGGAACAACTGCAGGACGGAGCTCTACTACAGCAAAGCTTCCTGCAGGGGGGAGGATGATGATGATTTGCTGCCTGGTGTTTTGAAACAAACGAATGATTATGTTCCCTCTGACGAAAACAAGAATATAACTAACTGTCTGCCACATCCATCTTAATTCTACTTCGCATTTTTAGTGGTGACCACATTTTGATGCTCGCCAGAGTAATTATTCCGTGTTTTTTGTTTTTTTTCTTTTTCTGTTTTGCTTTATTTCTTTGTTTTTCAGACTCGAAGACCCACTGAATTCTCGTGGACACTTGCAATGTCATAGATACTGCAGAGCAAACGTCTTACATCTATACACAAATCTATATATTCTCGTTGCAACAGAGAGATTTTTTGTTAAAACAGTGATCGTTTCTTTCTTTAAAGTTTCCTCCAGCTAGTTCTTCCCAACAAAGATATAAGGCTCAGTGTGAATGATTTAGCTCTTAAAAAAAAAAAAAAAGTAGAAAGGCAAAGAACTTCAGACGTCGGAATACATAACTCAGCAGGTCAGAGAACTACCACGGACTTCGGCAGAATAGTGCAGTCGTCATGAAGCAAGGAACTTGGAGCTCGGCCATCTTGACTCTTCTATGTCTGTATGTAGTTTCTTTGTTTCCTCTATCATTTTCTCAGTATGCATCACCTGGTGAACTGCGAAACAACCAGTCTAGGTGGCCTTGTTGATAGAGCGCTGCGGCTTGGGTGGTGGATGTTCTACCGGAGACCCTGCTTCGAGTCTTAGGTCTTTACCTGTTTTTCTTTCTCTCGCATCTAAAGTTCTTCCCCTACTATGTGTTTCTTTCTATCACATCTAAAATTCACTCCCTACAATTTTTTTTTTAAATCTGAAGTTCTTTCCCTACTATTTTTTTCCCCTACTCTCACATCTAAAGTTCGTTCTCTACTTTTTTTCCTTACTCTCACATCTAAAGTTCGTTCCCTACTTTTTTTCCTTACTCTCACGTCTAAAGTTCGTTCCCTACTTTTTTTCCTTGCTCTCACATCTAAAGTTCTTTCCCTACTATTTTTTTTCCCTTACTTTCATATCTAAAGTTCGTTCCCTACTTTTTTTCCCCCTTACTCTCACATCTAAAGTTCTTTCCCTACTATTTTGTGTTTCTTAATTTCACATCTAAGTTCTTTCCCTACTATTTTGTGTTTCTTAATTTCACATCTAAGTTCTTTCCCTACTATTTTGTGTTTCTTAATTTCACATCTAAGTTCTGTCCCTACTATTTTGTGTTTCTTAATTTCACATCTAAGTTCTGTCCCTACTATTTTGTGTTTCTTAATTTCACATCTAAGTTCTGTCCCTACTATTTTGTGTTTCTTAATTTCACATCTAAGTTCTGTCCCTACTATTTTGTGTTTCTTAATTTCACATCTAAGTTCTTTCCCTACTATTTTGTGTTTCTTAATTTCACATCTAAGTTCTTTCCCTACTATTTTGTGTTTCTTAATTTCACATCTAAGTTCTTTCCCTACTATTTTGTGTTTCTTAATTTCACATCTAAGTTCTTTCCCTACTATTTTGTGTTTCTTAATTTCACATCTAAGTTCTTTCCCTACTATTTTGTGTTTCTTAATTTCACATCTAAGTTCTTTCCCTACTATTTTGTGTTTCTTAATTTCACATCTAAGTTCTTTCCCTACTATTTTGTGTTTCTTAATTTCACATCTAAGTTCTTTCCCTACTATTTTGTGTTTCTTAATTTCACATCTAAGTTCTTTCCCTACTATTTTGTGTTTCTTAATTTCACATCTAAGTTCTTTCCCTACTATTTTGTGTTTCTTAATTTCACATCTAAGTTCTTTCCCTACCATCTTGATGAGGCCTGTATATCACGACCAAGCGGCGTCGGTTCCGTTCTGGTGAAATGTTTACCTGCCAAAGCACTTAACTACTGTGGACAGTCTAAGGAAGTTCTGACAGCACAGCCGTTGCTTACCTGTAGGTAGCATACTACTTTGTTACTACTAGTTACATCCAATGCTGTGAAACAGGAGAGGCAGGCATCGGTTGCAACGTTAACGTAGTTAAAAGTTCTACACGGGTTAGAAAACACGATTACGAATATAAGTGAATTACACATTCACGGAAATTATGATTAATTAAAAAAAAAACTAGAAAAAAAAACCCTGTTGTTTTCTCATTTTTAAATTTTATTCTTGGGTGGGGATTGGGGGGGGGGGGTGATAAAGCTCTAGACATGATCACTCACTTGAATGATTGATGAAATGCAGCTACGAGTGCCAGCTTCTCATTTGAATTTGTAAAATACAGAAATCCCTTCCTTTCCCCCCTCCCCCTCCTTTCTTTTTCCCTGCAAAATGAATGCGGGCTCTTGATTAATCCATTTGCAGTTTTCCCAGTTCTCCGATTTCTCTCTCCCCCCTCCCCCAGATGTAATTATTATTGTCGCTGTTTTAACAGTCTACACACTCTGAGCTGCAGAACTGCTCACTAGGTACTGCAGATGAAACGAAGATATAATGTCGGGCAACCTGTAAATGATGGTTCTTTATGAGCATCTTGTAACACTACTTTTCCGGCTGAAGGGCCTGTGTGAGAGATCCTAAAATGCTCCGGGAATATTTTTCTCAGAAAACGACGCGTCATTTAACTCGACTCGCGGGGGAAAAGGTCTGGTCGACCTGTCGCCCAGACGAGGTCGGGCCGGCTCGCCCTGATCCTGACCGTCTATTAATAACATGTCCAGACGAAGAAAAGTGCAGAAATTAAAACATGACACTCAGTTACCAAAATCAAACGCCTGTCAGGATACGAGATAGGCTCCGCCCCCGAAAACCACTTCCCGCCCTCGTCACCAGAGGGGAAAAGAAAAAAAACATTCACGAAAAATACAAACCCACGCCCATTACCAGCACAGATGTATCGTTGATGAAGGACTGAGTGGCCGTGGATGATTTCGCCGCAAGAAAAGAAGGTTTTTGATATCTTTATCGATGCTATCCTTATCTTTATCGGAGCTTACAGATGAGGCAGACATTGTAGATTGCTTGTGCAAGGGGGGGGGGGGGCATATTCAAATGGCAGCTCACCGAGGAAAGTCATTACATTGTGATGTTATACGAGATTTCTCTGCCACTGCCAACATCTGAGGGGAGGTGTCACCTTGCTCTGCTCTGACTCCCTCACAACGTCTTCTCAAAGAACGCTTTCTCTCTCTCTCTCTCTCTCTCTCACACACACACACACACACGCACACACACACACATACATAAAGCTAGAAAAGAAAAACGGCACTCTGTTCTTCTCTCGTGGATACTTCCGAGGAAGTCATCATTTTGGATCTGCTCAGCTGAAGTCATATTTCCAAAATGGCTAACGATCTACGAGCACATCTATTTAAAGAGGTAGGACATAACTTATCTGTATTACAGCTGTTATATGGGTGAGTCAAAAAGTAACCTTAATTTTTTTAAAATTTGAATATAACTTACACATATCATTTAAAAACTTCTTATCACTTTTCAACATAGTCCCCATTATATCCTTTGCCACCATTTCTGGATTCTTCAAAGGGGGGAGGGGGGGGGGGGAATTCTGACTGACTGGCACAATAGCCAGCTATGCTCGTCATCTTTAACATTTTCGTCCGTATTTAACTTTTTCTCATCTGGCGCCTCCTTTATGAGGCCAGACATACGATAATCACGATGTTCTTCTCTCGTGCATGTTTCCAGTGAAGCGGGCTTCTTTGATCTGGTCTGCTGACATCATATTTCTAAAACAGCCGACATGCCTTCGCACACATACATCTTGAGATAATATATATATAGTCTCTCTCTTATTTTGTGACAAGATTTTTTTTTTTTTTTGGGTCTCTCCAGCTCTTCTCAAACATTCTCCATTAGTTATTTTTGCTGTTCAGGGAAATCACTACAGTCTTCCATTTCTACTACTTCCAATGATTTTTGTGCAGACTTGCCTATTTTTGTGCAGATCTGCCTATTGTCCATGATTCACTTCCATATAACAAGATTCAATATAGCATTTTATGACTCGTTTTTTAACATTAATTGATAAGGATGTGTTACATAATATGTTTTTCATTTTCTGAAATGCCGTCTTCGCTTGACCTATTCTGTTCCTAATTTCTGTTCATTTCCATCTGAAGTTATTACTGCTACCAGATTTAGAATAGATACATTTAATTGTATACTGCATTTTGGTGGATTCTGTTTCTTAGATATAACCATAGTCTCTGTCTTTTTGATACTCAAAGTAAGGCCTTTCTGATCACTTGCTTTATCCAAGAGATTCTGCAAGTCTTGTCGGTTCTCAGCTATCAGTACTGTGTCGTCGGCATACCGAAAGTTGTTAATATTGTATCATCCTACTTTTATACTTGGTTCTGTGATGATCGTTCTTAGAATATTCTCGCCGTACAGAGAAAAAAGGTCTGGAGATAGTACACATCCCTGTCGCACCCCTTACTTTATTGGTTGATATTTTCCATATATATATATATATATATATATATATATAGATAAGAACAAGTTTAAGCTAACAGCGCAGCTGATCGCCTGATTGCTCAGTGTAGACATCAAGAAGAATCTCCAATTATACCACATGCCGAATCCCATTCTCCGTTAAATTCTCCCCTCGAGCACTTCATCCTGGACTAGCCCTCCTCGCCTCTTTCTGATCCTCAGCCCTGCAAGAAGAATGGCAAAGTGATTAATTTCTCAGACAAACCTCCAAAATGCCAGTTATCGATCCTCGCCTCGCATCCCTTAGTACTTTCATCGCCAGCACACAGCTCACATCCAGACCATGCAAAGAAAAACCGACTACGCTGGGGACTCGGCGATATGTGGGGTGAGAAGCCATGCTCTTGGTTTATCGCTGTCTGGACAGGTAAACGCCACTGGGGAAAAGAGAAACTGAAATCGTGGGGGAAAAATCAGCAATAATGTCTGAGTCATGCAACAGCATTTGTGCGGGCACGTGCATGCGTGCGCATATAAGCGAACCTGTCACCGCTTGCATATATTATGCATAAATTTTCCCCTCCACTTCTTGAGTGTCTGCTAACAGCGATGTCTGACAACCTCAAACAACTTATCTAATTAAAAAAAAAAAAGGGTTCCTTTAAATCTCCGGAAAAAAGAGTATGCAGGACTTTGAACGTAGAGAAACGCGGAGAAACAGGTGATGAGATGAAAAGAGAAAAATCTCATGTCCGTGGCGTGTTTCAAACCTTCTTTAACCGCTGTTATATCTACCAGGGAGTTTATTTTTGCAGGTCTGCCGGCAAGGAATATCGCTTTCTTAATGTCTGCGGTTTTACATAATTATATCTGGGGGGAAGGGCGAAGTCTTCAAGACACTTGCTCCGTCGACGGCAGTCTGGTCGTGAATTTATCTGCCTGTTCGAAAAGAGAAAGGACTACGTAGCTTATATTACAAATCTTATTACACACTACTTTATTTATGCGTTGGAATGGGCGAATCGATAACGAAGCGGACTGTGGAACGAAGACTGTGGGTTGTATCCTCCCTCATTGCAGTCGCCATGCAATCGATATGAACTCGCTATAGCTACGGAGTACGTGCACCTGTGTCGGCGCACATTAGGACTCGTCCTAGAATATACCAAATCTCGGCGACAGTTTTGTCTAGTACCACAGGCAATGACCCAATGTTCGTGGCTGGAATTTTGGAGTCAGTCGAGACTAAACTTCATTTCATCAAAATGGTCATAGATATTGGGTGAGTCACCACAGATTTGGTTATCGAGGTATGCATTTATTTATTCATAGCTTCAGTGGAGCCTTGTAAGAAATCTGACATCGTACAGGGTAGGGAGCGTATCAAAGCAGGCTTGTATCTCTTGTGGCATGGTAGCAGCAGCGTTTCAGTACGTTTACGCCAACCATTTACTATCAGTATCAAACATGATCACTAAATGCATCACAAGAAGTAAAATATCACAAAATGTGAAGTAAAAGGTTATTTTAAATGAAGGAGCGATATCAGGTGACAGGGTGAGAGAAAACGATGCCTAAGGAACGGTACAAGGAACAAGACTCTGAAAAAGACAGACAAGCAAAAATAGGTAAGTGAACTGGCAAACAACTCTACAAATAGAGAGAGAGAGAGAGAGAGTGACAGGCAGATAGACAGACACGTACACAGAACCTGACCTTTGTGACATGAAGTTCATGGAAAAGTACTGAAAGATCATATTTCGTATCTGTCTTTATGTGCAGTTCCAGGGATTCTCTCTGTTTTCGCCGTGGCCGCAATCATGATAGCCTAGAAAACTTGGAATCTAAAGTTCTCTTCAAAGAGCGAAGAGTTGGCCATACAGAACCGTTTGACATTCTATCACCTTTCGTACCATCACAGACATTCCACATCAATCAACGAACTAAGCTGGTATTTCATATTTTAGTAAACTTTCATCATCCATTATCTCTTTTTAGCTTTGTTTATTATTTTCCGTGCTTTTGACTGTTTGCATAGACTTAGAAAAGATAACAACTGAAATGTCAGTTACTGGCATTTTGTTAGCAGCTAATGTTCTGAAAATAAACTATGAACTGACAGCCAACAGGGCTCTGCATATGACGAGTCTGTCTACATGAACTGAAGGGTGCCCAAACCTGATTCTGAACATGTCTAGGTCTAGATATCTGCTCAGAGACTTAAGGTCACAAACCTGGCCGCGAGAAGGGGATCTGGACGAAAATGTGTGGCAGCATGGGTGAAAAGAAAAGTCCTACTTAACAAAATGATTCAAGGAGACGGGCGTTAACAAAATGATTCAAGGAGACGGGCGTTAACAAAATGATTCAAGAAGACAGGCGTTAGCAAAATGATTCAAGGAGACAGGTGTTAATAAAATGATTCAAGGAGACATGCGTTAGCAAAATGATTCAAGGAGACAGGTGTTAATAAAATGATTCAAGGAGACATGCGTTAGCAAAATGATTCAAGGAGACAGGTGTTAATAAAATGATTCAAGAAGACAGGCGTTAGCAAAATGATTCAAGGAGACAGGTGTTAATAAAATGATTCAAGGAGACAGGTGTTAATAAAATGATTCAAGGAGACATGCGTTAACAAAATGATTCAAGGAGACAGGTGTTAATAAAATGATTCAAGGAGACATGCGTTAACAAAATGATTCAAGGAGACATGCGTTAACAAAATGATTCAAGGAGACAGGTATTAACAAAATGATTCAAGGAGACAGCCGTTAACAAAATGATTCAAGGAGACAGGCGTTAATAAAATGATTCAAGGAGACAGTCGTGTGTAAACGGAGGCAACCATTCCCCTCGTCTTGATGGCTGAGCATATGAAAGTGAACGAAGCAGACGAAGAAGAAGAAGACCAACAACAACAAGTATCACAGTTACAATTATAATCGTGTAACAAACATTACATTTGCCCTGTTATCATGTAAGAAACATTACATTTCCCTCGTTAATGTGTAACAATACTTTTGCCCCGTTATCATGTAACAAACATTACATTTGTCCCGTTATAGTGTAGCACACATTCCATACTCCTCCCTAATTATGTAACAAACATTACGACAACCGTAAATTACAGTCACACTGGTCGGCAACTCCCTCAGCCAGCCACTGACCTGGCAACGATTTGCTTAATCATCTTTGAGCACATCTTCCCAGTTCTATGACCGAGATTTTAAACGCGACAGTTCTCTGGCTTCTCTGTACACACTCTGTTAACTGATTGCTGTGCGTCCCTCCCAGGCTTGACGAAGTATCCCATTGGTCAACAACCAAGGGAGATAAAACTAAGGCCCGTTTTGGCCGACACAAATTAGCGAAAAATGGAACCCCCTTCTCCCCCCCCCCCCCCCCCCCCCCCCCCGCATTTTTTGACTTCTCTTAGAAATACTCTCAACGGATTTTTAACTTTCATAGGTTTTGTCTCATTTTGAAAAGGGAGTAACGAACATCAAACGTGTTCTCGTATAATTACTTGTCAAACATGCTGTTCCGCTCCGGCTGCGGTGCGGCTCGCGAGAGCCCGGGTACTGCCACAAGAATACCGTCTCCTTCTTCCTCATATAGGGCCCGGCGGTTTCCGTCATATAATGGGCTTATGTAATCCATTGTCAGGTGCTTTGGCGCTAGGCGTTGGCTGTCGTGCTTATCCCGAGATCTTGTTTCCTGATATTTTCACTCAGGCCGTTTTGTGGTGCGTCCCGCCCCCCAACCCTATCGCGTTATGACTGGCCATGGTTTTTTTTTTCCTTTCCCTTTTAGTCTTCCCTCTGCCTCTCTTCCCGTTTATCTTTCCTGGTGTTATGATGATCCTGAGCCTTCCTCTTCTCACTGTATGTCCAATGAATGATGATTGTCGTTTTCTTACGGATTTAATTAGGTTCGTATCTACTTTTGCTTCTGTTAGACATTCCTCTGTTTGTCATCTAAGTCGTTCATGGTATTCTTAACATTCTTCTGATGGAACCACATCTCCGCTGCCTATAGAACCACATCTCCGCTGCCTATAGTGATTTCCTCCCCCCCCCCCCCCCCATATTGATCTGTCGATTGCCCATGACTCACTTCCATAGATTTGGATAACCTTAATGAAGCATTTTAGAATGGTCATTCTGATTTTCATTAACAGAGACGCATTGCACAAGACGTTTCTGGTTTGTTGGAAAGCTGTTTTGGTTTGGCATATTCTGTTCTTGATTTCAGAGGTGCATTTCCCATCTAGTGTAACTCGAATGCCCAGATATACACGGTGTTCCGCGAGAAAGAGTGCACTAATCCGGTAACTATTCCGGTATCGTGGTGATATTTTAATAACTGCGGTATCCAGCCACATCTACCTGCCGCATTTGTTAAGATATCACTGCGATACCAGAATCGATACTGGGTTAGTGCATAGTTATTTTCCGAAGGCACTGTATAAATCTATGCACTTGACTCAAGGATGTTTCTTGTACCTCAACGTTACATTTAGATGGGTTTTCTTTTGTGATATGACCACTGTTTCTGTTTTCTTTCTATTTAGAAAGAAAAGTCCTTTCTTCTTACTTTCTGTCACCACTATATCTAATAATTTCCGTAGTCTTTTTGTTTTTTGTTTTTTTGTTTGTTTTTGCCTATTAGTACTGTTATCATTTGCATACTGCAGTTGTAGCCTCCCACTCGAATTCCTGGTTTATTTTTGATTTCCATCATGACATTTTCACTGTACAGTGAGAACAAGTCTGGCGAGAAGACACAACCTTGCCTGACTCCTTGTTTTATTGGTTGATACTTGCCTATCATATTTTCTACTCTGAGAGCTGTTTTTTTTTAAAAAATCCAATACGCTTTTTTTCCCAGATTTTTGCCGTCACTATTTATACCCTCTACCATTTTCATGATTTCGTCATGCTTTACTTTATCAAATGCTTTGGTACAGTCAATTAAGCGTACAAATAAGCCTTTCTTTATTTCTAAAGTTCTTAGTGCAAATATGGCGTTATGTGCTTCTTTTCCTTCTAAAAATCCAAATCATTCATCTCCAATTTCCATCTTTATTGTGTGTCTAGTTCTTCTCATAATAATTCTCAACAGTAGTTTTGTGATGTGGCATGAAGAGCTTATTGTTCTGAAGTCCTTCACACTCTTTGGCTTTTTTGACAATGCAGTGACAGTGAGTTTGAATAGTTCGTTAAGTCATTCAACAATTCTGTTATTGCTTGTACACCCGAACTTATCCTCGGCTTCTAACTCTTCTATTGATGTTTTTTTCGGTTCTAAGGACTGTTATAGCCGGAGGTGGGGTGGGGGATACGCTCTCCGCTCCAATGAAATGTCTCCAAGGCGTGCGTCTCAAATAGCCTCACAGTCAAGTCCAGCTCCTGGCCTTTTCGTGGCGGAACTATTAAAACTGACAAGAGAAGGGGCGAAGACGAATATCTGGCGCTTGAAAACCAGACGTTTCGGGTAGATGAGAGTCTTTTTGGTAGCTTATCTACCGATTCTGGCGAGATTCTTCAGCTGCTGTGCGTGGAGTGGGGCTCCTCCCGGCCAGTGAAGACATGTGCAAATGGCTAACGAGGCTGGGATCGCCATAGTTCCCATGGTGGTGGAGTCTGCTAAAAAAAAAAAGCACTGCACACCCCCCCCCCCCCCGCTTTTTAGCAGTACTCCGGGACTGAAAACGTAGCCGCCATAACCCGCACCCACGCCAATACGATGCTGTGCCTCAACACCTCTACAGCATCGGCTGCAAAGAACATCAGCTCGCAGTTACAGGGAGTTCGTACAAGTACAAGTACGCTCAAAACTAAAAAAATCTTAGGAACTGTCCTGAAAATGACAATCTTAACAACCACTAGGCATTTCTACAAGGACAGACTACAAATCTACTTACTACTATTACGAGAGCACAACTAACTACTACATAAGAAGGAAAACCTGTGAATCTACATTTTGAAGCCTTCTCACTTCCCCGGTCCTAATCGTTTTGTTTTGGTTTTTTTGTCTCGTCTGCTTCTTTCTGCGTCTCCTACCAATACGTTCATTACAAGTACAAATGCGTGCAACTTTTCAACGGATTTTCCCGGTGCACACTCCTACAATATCCAACTATTTTGCTCTCTGCAGGGGAGACTACTACCTTATTATATATCCTACCCTATTACCTACTCCTATATTGTTACATTTTGACTGAAAGCAACCTGTGCTGCATTTTGTTTTTCTGACCGTCAGTTCACTAATATGTTCTTGGATACTTTTAGAATCTTCTGGACGACGGTCTTCACTTTACCTGGGCTGCTCATCTTAGCTGGTCTTCTTTAGCTTATTCGCATTTGCCTCTGACCTCTTTTGTCAGTCGTGTCATATTTTGATTTGTCCTTTTAAAAAAAAATTGTTTATTTTATCCTTGAGCTGTAGTATATCTGGACTCGCCCTTTGCTGTTTCTTTTCTCTCGTGTATTACTTCTCTTCTTGTCCGACGGATTTTCCATTGTTCATCAATACTTTGTATCTCTTCATAACCCACAAGAAAGAAAAAAAATCACAAAATGTGAAAATAACATTTTTATGTGAAACAAACGAGCGATATCACGTGATTCTGTATCTGCCCTTTAATTTTTCATTGCTTTGAAACAAGTCCATGCCTAGCTTGATGCTTCTCATCCTTGTTTGAAACAAGTCCATGCTTCGCTTGATGCTTCTCATCCTTCTTTGAAACAAGTCCATGCTTCGCTTGATGCTTCTCATCCTTCTTTGAAACAAGTCCATGCTTAGCTTGATGCTTCTCATCCTTGTTTGAAACAAGTCCATGCTTCGCTTGATGCTTCTCATCCTTCTTTGAAACAAGTCCATGCTTCGCTTGATGCTTCTCATCCTTCTTTGAAACAAGTCCATGCTTAGCTTGATGCTTCTCATCCTTGTTTGAAACAAGTCCATGCCTAGATTGATGCTTCTCGTTCTTTTGTATGCTTTCTTCGATTTTATTCTTATTTTGTCACGTAATAGATACTTGTCATTATTGCAATCAATGCCTGGCATCGTTTTTGGTTGTTTAAAAGGCATTTCGGAATCTTTTATTAACGAGAATGTAATCAACTTGACTAAACGTCTTTTTGTCTGGGCTGCTCCATTTAGTCAGTCTTTTCGATTGTTGCTTAAACAATGTGTTTCCAATAATCATGTCCTGCATTTCTGCCCATTCTAGTAATTTATCTCATCGTTCATTTATTATTCCCAGCCCATAATCCACATACTAAATCTTTTACATTGTCATTTCCAACTCTGGCATTAAAATCACCGAGTACAATATTCACTTCATGTGATTTGGAGCGGCTCACAGCTTATATTATGTCACAAATGTTTATGTCACCATGTTTTGGATTTTAGCCAATTTCTAGTAATTTATCTCCTCGTTCATTTGTCATTCCCAGCCCATAATCCACATACTAAATCTTCTACTCTGTCATTTTCAACTTTGGCATTAGAAACACAGAGTACAATATTCACTTCATGTGATTTGGTGCGGCTCATAGCTTATATTATGTCATAAAATATTTGAATGTCTTCTCTAGAGGTGTTCGCTGCTGCAACATTTGCTTATACATTTACGTACACAGGTCTTCTCTTCAACTGAAGTGGGCCACTGGATCTGAAATATTCCAAAATGGTTTGTTTCCACCGCTTTCTCGTCAAAGATTATCCCTACCCTTCTTTCATGTTCATCCCGCCTTCCCCCCCCCCCTCTGAATGTATGACAGTGTGCTGTCCTCCTTACTCATTTCTGCCTGCATCCGTCCAGTTCACTTCACACATTCCCAGGAAGTTAATTTCCATTCTTTCCATTTCAGTTAGTACATTTTCCCAATTTTCCTGTCTGACATAATGTTCTCACATTACGTGCTGCGAGTTTGAATGTATTTTGCCAGCAGTAGCTTGATGACGATCTGGCATCATTTGTGGCATATGAAATGTCTTACCAAACAGGGTGCTCTGTTTTAACAACCATTAACATTTTTTTTTTAACGTCAATCTGATTTCTGCAGATCTGCATGACTCTTCTTGTGTGTTGGCTTCTCAAGATTTCGTACAGATCTCTCCGCTTGTCTTTGGATTTTGTCGTACCCACACGGCCGCCGGGGCTTAGAGGCTCCAAGGGGGCCCCTTACTCGTCTGACAGTCATTTCTCAGAGCACGTGAGGCATTTTATAGGGGATAGTGATGCCATTCACTGTTCCACCAGAAGTTTAAAGGCTGAAACGCTTGCCTGTGAGGTGGGGTGGGGGTGAGGGTGAGGGCGGGGTACTTCACTTCTCTGATGACCTGAGATACTGCGTAGTTGTTTTGTTCTCTACGACAGTTTCCTACCACGCTCGCTCTCCGTGTTTGCCGCCAATTGGTCCGCGCCTGCCGATCTGGGGGCAAGCCTTTCTTCACAGGTATCTTCCATATCTGGAGGATGTTCCCCATCCGCCACCTGTGACGCACAGGGTAGGGGGCTGGTCGCCCCGCCCAGACGATATTTAACATTTCTGCACTTTCTCCTTCTAGATACTGCGTTTCCTACGGTTCGAAGCGTGAATGTTTTCTGTGGTGTATTTTCTAGCTAGTCGCGTGATGCGGCCAAACAGTCGTGTCACGTGGGCAAATCATCTGACTTCTTTCTGGATGTAATGTAGTAATGGTGTTAATCCAGTCCTTGCCATGATGGTGTCATTTCTGATTTGGTGTCTTCTTGTCGCATTTAGTATTTTCCTCAAACATCTCATTTCTTGTTGTGATGATTTTCCTTTTTTTTTTTTTAGCTTTTAGTGTCCATGTTTGACACTGATAGCTCATAGCTGGCAGGAAAACTGTGTTGTGCAGTGCTCTTTTGGGTTCAGTTGTGATATATCTGTTTTTAAGATAAGGTGTCATTTGTCCAATGATCTGTTTTGCTTTACTGCATCAATTCTCATTTTCAGCATCGATTTCCCCCAGGATGATGATGATGTACTACGGAGGTGTTAGAAATGCTTCACGCTGTTTTAAAGGTTGGTTGTTTGTTGAGGAAGATCTCTGCTGTGATTTCTTCTCTGACAATGGTCACGGTGCCTTTTTTTTTAAGGCACTGATTTTCATGTTGTGACTTTTACATGCCCTTGTTAAGGGCAGAAGAAGAAGAAGAAGAACTTGAATGATCCAACATAAAAGAAACCCTAAATAACCGGTATCACCCGTGAATGGATTTATCACTTGTCGCCTACAGATTCTATCAAACGTGATGTTATCCACATGTTTTATCTATGCCACACCTACCTGTATAGATTCTCATCCTGAATAGAAAGTCTTATACGACTAAGTTAACCCATTTTATTCTGAACCTGTTATTCTAGTCTCGAATACTATAACGCCGATATTATTGTTTGCGCATTCACTGTACGATACTATCTCTTGTATCCCCTGGGTACTCAGTGTACGAATATTCCAGTGTTGTTCCTTTAAAAAAAGCAGCAGTAAAAGAAAAATAAGTGATCGGGCGTGGCTGATCCAATGACGGATCCTTTTTACGCAGTTATTCTGGTATGATTGGAGATTACAATATTATGGGCAGAAGAAAAGAAAAAACAAACAAACAAGAAATGAGGAAATCCTCGAAGATGTTGCAGAATAAAGAAGACAAGCTAGAAGACGGTCAAAATTCTTTGAACGGGACAGAAGATAGAGAACCAGGTAACATTAGAAGAACTCTACAGAAAAGAAAAAAAAAAACAAGTGAAGAAAGCGAAGGAGGAAAATATCTCAATGGGCTGACCAAGTGGCACAGGAAGAGAACACAACTCCAAGCGACTAAATAACACCAAGGATCGAGCAAGATGTTGAAGCACTACCGTCAACGCTGCTCGGCACGGCACAGCATGGCATGGCACGGCATGGCACGGCACAGCATGGCACGGCACAGCATGGCACGGCACGGCATATAACGAATGAATGAATGTGTTTCTATACTTACATCATCTTCTTTCTCGTCGTCGTCGTTCGCTCAGACACTGATACCAGTCTCTGTCACAAACGAGGCAGTTCGTCCCAGGTTTTCAGCATCACTGTAAAGCTTCTTTTGAGGGGTGGGGGTGGGGGGGCCTGGGGGTCTGGGCCAGCACTTTTGCCTGAGTGAGTTGTGCAGCTGGCAGCTCTGATGTGGCGGTTGTCGTTCTTAGCCGCAGGCGCATAGGTCTGTTGTGCCAGTATTCAGCTTTTGGTATAGATGGAGTCTCAACCTGCATTGTCCAGTTCCCAATCGGAAGATTATCACTTGGTCATTTCTTGAGAGTTTGTGGAGTTCATCATCTGCTTTTGCTGGGGGGTGTTGCTTTGTCCCTCTGTCTTTATATATGGCCCCTTTTATTTCCTTGGTTGTTACTGTAGGCAGGTATCCACCGTATGACTGCTTTATAGAATGTTGCGCTTGCTAGTGATAGGGCTCCTGTCAGGTTGTCCTGGTCTTTAACATTTTGGTGTTCCTGTGCTTGTGTCACGGACTGCGAATCCGTGAAAAAGATTATGTGCTTCTCAATGTGGTTTCTGTGTTCTATTATTTTCATTGCTGCAGTTTTTATATACTATCACCAACATTATTTATCTTGGCAGTAGACTGGTTAATGAAGGAGGCAACATCAGACAAAAGCAGAGGATTACAATGGACCCTTGACACAGTGCTGGAGGACCTTGACTTTGCGGACGACATTTGTCTACTATCAAGCAGCCACAAAGATATGCAAGATAAAATAAACAAGCTAACTCAGAATGCAAACAACATAGGATTAAATATGAACGTAGGAAAGACAAAGTTAATGAAGCAAAATGTGAACAACAGAAATGTACTCAGAGTAGATAGCAAGTTAGTGGAGGAGGTCAACGAATTTGTATACCTTGGCAGCTGAGTAGTAGAAAATGGAGACAGCACAGAGGACATCAACATCAGACTTACTAGAGCAAACCAGGGTTTTGCAGTGCTGCAGACTATATGGAAATCTAAAAAACTAAGCATAAATACGAAAATCAGGATATTTAAGAGTAATGTTCTAAGTGTACTACTCTATGGAAGTGAATGCTGGAAAATCACCAAAACTATAGAAAACACGTCGAATTCTTTCCAGACTAAATGTTTACGAAGAATTAGAAAAATATTTTGGCCAAACACCATACGAAATAACATCTTGTTGGCAGAAATGCCAATCACTGACATAAATTATTGAGAAAAGACGCTGGCGATGACTGGGAAATATGCTTCGAATGACTGACAACTCACTACCAAAAATAGCACTAAGATGGACACTACAGGGTAGACCAAAAGAGACATGGAGAAGAACAACAGAAAGGATGTTCAGCAATAGAGGGATCACCTGGGCAAGAGCAGAAAAAAAAGGCAAAGGACAGGCACTTGTGGAAAACCCTTGCGGAAGCCCCATGTGCCCTGGGCACTTAAGGTTCAGAGAGAGAGAGAGAGAGAGAGAGAGAGAGAGAGTTTTTATTGCTTCTGCCTCTGCTATGTAGTTACCAGAGTAGACACCTGTTGGTATAGCCATCTGTATTGTTTGTTCTTGTTTTAGTTTTATAAGTATGGCTCCACCTCCATTTTCTGTGGCGTTTGTTGCTTATATATGTGTGTGCGCGTGTGTCCGTCCATCTCCCCCCCCCCCCCCCCCCCCCCTCAGTACTTTTTGGGATATTTTTTTTTAAATTGTAATCCACGGCTATCACTTCTTTTTCTTTTACTGTATGGATTCCTTTTTTTTCCTTCCATTTGTCTGGGAGTTGATTTCGTAGTTCTGGTAAATTTTTGGTTTCTCATGGTGGGAAATTGCAAAATGGATGTAGAGGCTTGTTCTGTGTATGTGGATCATCTTGCAGGAGTTTCTTTGCTCTTTAGATGAAGTTTGTCCTTTTTTTCCCTTGCATTTTGCTTACATTTTAGCTTCACTTACATCTTAGGTTCACCTAACACTTCAAGCATTTGAGCAATGGTCTTTGCCAGATTGATTAGTCTCACTACGTCGACACAGTCAACTATACAAGACGTACTCGTAATTTAACAATCAACATTAGATATCCAAAGTCCTGTTATATATTCCATTAAATTTCTAATTTCCTTTAAACTTGTTACATTAGCTTTAAGCAATTTCCAGAAATTCTCTACAGAAATTCCTCTTGGTCCAATCACTGGGTCCAATTATACTCTGCGTTAAAAGGTATACTGTATTACAGAATCTCTGAAGGTCAAGACGCTAACCATAGCTGACATACTAGCGTCAAGACTGGCGAATTCATAGCCCACCAAGACCGTGTCCCACCTCTCCCTTGGTATTCTCAGTAAAAGACCCATCCTGGTTAACGCGGGTAGGGAGCCATGGCTGGTGCAGTCTGCTGAAGAAGTACTGCACACTCCGTGCTGTTTATCTCCACCGAGGGATCCCCAAAAATAGATGCAGTAACCAATTATCTAATCTATATGATGGGTACGCATGGATGTCTTCATAGAATCGCCTGCATTGAGCATTTTGCTCGCAGTTCCAAGCAAGCAGAACATTAGCAACACTGAGAAATTTTACGCTTGTAATGTGCAAGTTAGTTTTTTTTTTTCTTTTCTTCTTTACTTCCCGTCGTATGGAACAGTTCGGCTCAGAATAAGCAGGGCAGAAATAAAACCACATTGCTACAAATCACGCTACTGATTCATATCATAAACAATATGTAAAACGGTCACGAATTACTATTTTGTTGTGTTTTGCATTCCAATCTGTTATCTTTTATAAGTTGAATTCTTACCACGGAAGGAAACAACATTAAAAAAAAGAGGGATGGGAACTCTCAGATTTTTTGTACCTGGCTGAAAACAAAAAGGAGAAACCCCCCAATGAATTGTTATTACTACCCAAAATCTCGTGAGATATTTTTTCAAGCCTTTATCATTTTCTTGAAATAAACCTTACCAACTGAAGCCAAACAACATACACACACACACATACATATACTACCACACACAACTTGGCGGTGAGGACGCTGTCCGATGAGGCAATCAGCGACCCACAGGTGATATGCCAGCGTCAGGGTTAGCGAACCATATATGACCAAGACCCTGCCCCAACTCTCCGTTGGTACCCCTAGGAAAAGGCCTAGCCTGGCTAACGGCGGCAGGGATCGCCATAGTCCCCATGGTGGTGGAGTCTGCTAAAGAAGCATTGCACACCCCCCTGCTTAACTGTACTCCAGGCCTGAAAAAGTAGCTGCCTTAACCCGTTCACACGCCGATACGATGCTGTGCCTCAACACCTCTACAGCACTGGCCGCAAAAAGAACATCAGCTCGCAGTTACAGGGAGTTCGTACAAGTACATTTGCCTGCATGATTCAATGGCGTCGAAGAGACTACATCAGAAAAAAAGGTACAGATCTATAGTATGAGATGGAGCTATATTTCGCTTTGTCTCTTACCTTCTCCACTAATTATCTAATATATATGATAGGGATTAATATATAATTGGGAGGGGGGGGAGGAAAGAAAGAGGAGGGGGGGAATGGGGTGGGGGTGGGGGGGGGGCGTGTGGTGTGGCCGCAGAGATGTTGTCCGATCTGGACAATCAGCGACCCATAGCTGACATGATGCCAGGTTCAGGGTTAGCGAACCATAGCTGAGATCAAGACCCTGGTCTCACCCTCTCCATTAGTACGCCCAGTAACAGGCCCAGGCTAGCTAAAAGGGGATAGGGGGCCACCATGGTGGTGGAGTCTACTAAAGAAGTACTGCATACACCCCTTTGCCTGTAATGTAGCTTCACTCAGGGACTGGGGGGGGGGGGGAGCCACCATTACCCGCTCCCACGTTGCATCGGCTGAAAAGAACATCATCTCACAGTTTGAGGAGAGCGAAGAAGAAGAAGATGATTCGAATATTGTACCCTAAGTAACTTAATTATTTAAAAGATATAAATATAACAGCTGCGTTAGTCTGAATGTTATTTTTACGAGTGACTGAAGTGATGAAATTTAACATATTTTCTAATACAAATTTCCGCAACATTTTATTAACACGTGTAGGCCATTAGTGCACTAGTGTTCACAGCCGAACCCTCTCTTTCCGCCTCACAAACACAGTGCTCGAAGAGAGACAACTCAGCACTAACAAATTAAAAAGTCCATTTTGCCAGTTGTCGCACTTGCCGCTTTTGGCGGGGGCTTTGTCTTTGTTGGACTTTCATTTGGGTCTCTAGAATAGATTTCAGCTGTTTCTTTTAAAACTGTAGTCCATTTTTTTAAAACTACGTTTTGAGAAATTACCTTACGTGAAAGTTAATATATGACGCAGTGTGGAAATATATATGGGAGAAAAACCCTGCTGTCGTCCTATAACAAAGATATTTTTTTTTTACTTCTGTAGCTCATGCAATATAAAATCATGACACCAGAAAAGAGCTCATTACACAGAAACGTATCATCTCATGTTTCATTCTGTATCATGCCATACAGGCGTTTAAGGAATAAGGTGTCATTTTTTTTTCCTAACACCTTTTGGAAGACAGCAGGAGGATGCGGGGGAGGGGGGGGGGTTATCAGCATCTTTGAAAATATGCCTGTCGTAGGAATTGTTGTTTGTCTTATCTTGTCCTGTCTCCTTCCTCAATATACCTTTCGGTTTTGAGGGGACAAATAGATGTCTTGATAGTGTTCGACGATTTGCTTCGTATAATGGGATATTATTATTAATGTATTATTATTATTGCTGTAATTTCTTCTCTCCCGACTCATGCGTGTGCAGAAGGAGGGAGGAAATTGTTGTTTGTGTTTATTCATATCTACATATATACGTTTATATATTTACATATATATTTGTATATATATATATATATATATATATATATGAAAATATGGGCACTAACACCATATCCCTATGTGCCTCTAAGGCATGACAGGATTACCTTTACCTTACCTTATATATATAAATAACTTCTGTTTCTTAGATGTTCATCTGGAAAGAAAGGAGAGTCACTATAATATTTTACACCTCCTCCTCTTCTTCTATATTCGTGGAACTGTGAGCTAGTGTTCTTTGCAACCGTTGAGGTGAAGTTATTGACGCACAGCGTAGTGTCCTACTGGAAGTAGGTTATGGCGCTATTTTTTTTTTCTGACCCTGTGTGGAGCTAGGAAAGAAAAAAAGCAGGGGCTGAGCAGTACTTCCTCATCAGACTCCGCCACCATGGGGAGGGGGGGGGAGGAGGGTACTATGGCCACCCTGCCCTGTTAGCCACGCGAGGCTTGTTATTTGTGGGAAACAACGGAGATGTGGGACAGGGTCTTGGTCGGCTAACGTTCGCCAACCCTGACGCTGCTGGCCCCAGCTGACCTCCAGAGTGGCCAGCGTCCTTCGTCTCCACGGTTAAAGAGCTACACTCATAACTAACCTTCATCATAATCATCTCCATCACTGGCAGAAACATTTAACATTGCAGACGGATCACAGCTAACTAGAAAGTGAAATGTTCACTAAGTAATTTGTACTCAGTATCTACAGTCTCTGCAATCTCCTATCATTGTGAAAAAAATGGAAATAAATAATGTTAAAAATTAACGTCAGAGTTCTAACGCAAATTACAGGCTCCACTTTCTTTTCATTTTCCACGCCTTTTAGCCATTAATCTTGTTTCTGAGAAATCTACTATTCGTATTCGGGTGCCCAGACATCCAATATTTGAATTTAACCGAATACTTTAAACTGGCAGTTTTCAGTATATTTCATATGCATAAAATAAAAATGTCATATCAAATCACACATGCACACGCGCACACACACGGAGAGAGAGAGAGAGAGAGAGAGAGAGAGAGAGAGAGAGAGAGAGTTGATTGATTGATCTTTATTTCAAAAGGGTTAAGAATTGGGCACGCAGGCCCGTCTGACATTCTGCCCTTTAGAGAGAGAGAGAGTGAGAGAGAGAGGGTAATCTAAAATTCAAAACCACATGGACAGTATAAATGCTATATCAAATCACTACATACAGTATTTTGGCCACATTAAACGTCATGATAATTTAGAGAAGACCGTATTGGAAGGATACATAATGGGAAAAAGAAAAAGAGGAAGACCGAAACGAAGATGGCTGCAAGACATCGTTGATGATCTGGAAATGGATGCAGCAGCAGCAGGCCATCTTGCTCACAACCGAGAGGCCTACAGGAGTGCTGTTTGGGAGGCAAAGTTCCGCAAGGGACATGCAAAGGAATGAATGAAATGAACATACAGTATAAACGCTCTTTCAAATAACTATGTGTAAATGTTATATCAGCCGACATATACAGCATAATTTCTGTTTCAAATAACGTAACAGAAATGTTATATGAAGAGACACACACAGACGGTATAAATGCTGTTAGAAATCACAATGAGAGAAACCTGACGTTACTGTACTAAGGATGACGGGATGAAATGTGAATCTCGCCCCGTGCAGGAGGAAGAAACACGGACGTGTCGTTGCGTGCGGGAGTAAAAACGCGGGTCTTGACTGTAAGGGGGTCTAGTTGTAAAATGGAATGGAAAACAGTGTTTCCATGTACTTCCGTATACGTAATATGTATCAAAGTGTAGCTAAAGGAATGAAAATTTCATAAATGCAGAGTTTTTTAGGAAAAAAGAAGTAATGTGATGTTTTTAGACACTGATTGTGGCCAGCTCACCATCGGCTAGGTCTAGATTCGCGCTTCTTACCCCTACTTACCATCTGAGATGTGTAGATCTACTTATCGATCTCGTATTGTGACTCCGTATGGCATTTTCGCTTACTGAATGTCTGAAATAACCTCCTAACTACTCCTAACTACTTCTCCAGTCGTCTAAATATGTTTAAATCTACTTATAAAATATTCAAGAGCAGCGGGGTGTCCATAGGCTATGTCCATACCCCTATCTACATCGTCAAAAATTGAAAAATTTTCCATGCTTCGCGTCCTTGTTCTCGCTCGGCATCGCTCGTAACTAGGCACGCATTCTCCATTTTGAAAGTGTCACCGGAATCGCGGACGAAATCCGTGCAATATAAATGTTACACCGCTTGTTATGATGGAACAATGATTGTCGAATTTTCGATCATACGGTAGCTTGGGACCACCGGAAGTGTCGAAAATTCGACCATACGCACGGAAAGAGTTAATCGTGTTAATTCTCTGCTTATACTTCGCGGTATCTATGCTTTCGAACAGAAAGGGAAGAAAAGGGGAGAGAATACTCCAAGTGGAAACTGTAGTTTGTTGCCATGCATAACAAATTTAGAAAATTTTCCCAGTTTTTTTTTTTTTTGACGTTGACATTTCTCACAACATGGCAGTGAACTTAAACAGGAGAACAACGTGGATCCATCCCGGAACCAGATCAGTAAAAGTGCTTCTGTTATATCAAAATCAATAACAGTACTATCTCAGGGAGTAAGCAAGGACTTACACTTTGTGTTTCATCGATTGCATCCGAAGTAAACAAAGACTTACTCTTGTGTTTCATCGATTACATCAGGCATGGGGGATTTTTTGTTTTGTTTTGTTTTTGTTCCACGGACCAAAGAAAACTTTTTTTTTCCCCATTTTCTCGTGGGCGACATTTTAAAAAAGTCAAAATTACGCAAAATGCACATAATTAAATTTAATGCAACCGAATTCATATATAAAGTTATTAAGGCAGGCTAATGTAACTCTATAATGTAAAATCAGTATTGTTAACGTTTCCAGCAAAATATATAGCTTTTTTTTTGTAAAGAAAATACCCAGATTGGCTGCGGCCCACAAAAACAAAACCAAAACATGGTGCCGCAGGCCAAGGGTTGCTCATATGGCTTATTACTCAAGGACTGGACCGCAAAGCGAATCTGGAGGGAAACATTTTAAAACTATTACAAATACTCCTGTAGATGATTTGAATTTACGCTACAATAAAAATAGAAAAAAAAACAAACAAAACATCGCAATGAACGGGTTTCTGGAATCAGAAAGCATGTACGAGAGTAAACGATGACACAGATAATAGTCCTCATGGTGCTGGAGTCTGCTAAGAAAAAAAGTATTGCAACCCCCCCCCCCCCCCCCTTAGCTGCACTTCATTCATTCATTTGCATGCCCCTTGCGGAACTTTGCCTCCCAAACAGCACTCCTGTAGGCCTCTCGGTTGTAAGCAAGATGGCCTGCCGCTGAGGCATCCATTTGCAGATCGTCAAGGATGTTTTGCAGCCATCTTCACCTTGGTCTTCCTCTCTTTCTTGTTCCCATTATGTGCCCTTCCAATACTGTCTTCTCTTGATTATCATGACGTTTAATGTGTCCAAAATATTTAAGTTTTCTCTCTTTAATCCTCTTTACTAGCCCAGCCTTCTTCAATATTATGCTCTTGTAGTATAGATATATTTGTTATTTTTTTGTGTCCACGATGTTTGAAGAACTGTCCATGATTGCTGTTTGAGTTTAGCTGCACTTAGAGACTGAAAAAAAAAATATCCGCCATAACCCGCTCCCAACTCGACACGATGTTGTGCCTTATCAACACTTTCGCAGCATCACCTGTACAGAACACCAGCTCGCAGTGTCGAGGGAGATACAAGACAAGACAAAGCAAAAACAAAGAGCAGACAGGAAAGTGCCTCTACAGTATAACAGTTCTACGTATACAGAGCCATTTTTTTGTGTTGTGCTTCATGCTTGAGAGACCTAGCGCTGATAAACAAATGAGGTAGAAATTAGGAGCAAGCCAAGACGGGAAGATCTGAAGAAGGACGGAGGAATTTTTCAGGAGCAAGTATCACTGGGGTCCGCCCAATCTCAAGAAATGGGTGTGAGGGCACTAACTGTTCTCATCTCCGCGGCATGTACTCGTATAATGCAGCGAGATATTTAGAGATTAAGCTCGTAATGGGAAGATGCTAAGTCAGAGAGCATGATAATCATTGGAAAATTCAGCAGTGCAAGGTGAAATAGATTAATTTGAAATGCCAAGACTGGCTGACTAAAGGAAACATGAATAATAAAACAATGGATCTGGTTAAAAATACTAAGGACCTAATGGATCTGGTTAAAATACTAAGGACCTAATGGATCTGATTATAAATACTAATGACCGCACAAAAGGGAGCAATAATGATCATGAGGTATATTTTCACAGTATATGATGATGATTTTTATATTTCCATAAAATACTATTTTCATTCTATCCATCTATCCACCCACCCATCCATCTATCCATCCATCCACCCATGGTCGGTGATCGGGTTAAGCAATCACAGTCCAGTAAGAACTTGTGGCATCTTGAAAAGGAGCAACAAATTCTCTCCTCTTTTCATGGTCTGATGCCTGCTTCTGTACTGTGCCCTAGCTGTGCTGCTGCGTGCTACTCATCCCTGCTCCTACAGTTCTCCGCCTGGTGGTCGGACCCCCCCCCCCCCCCCGGAGTCCATCTCATGGCTGTTTTCAGCGAACCTGCTTGGCTTCCTTAGAAGCACATGACCAGTTCAATTCCTCAGCTTTTCAGCAATTCTGTATTTCCGAGCGCTCCTATGCACCTTCTCTGTCCTGAGAGTTTCAGTTCAGACGCTTGTACTTTATATTTTAGTAACAGAGTAGTTCTGTCCTCAGGGTTCTTCTCAAAGATAACGTGATAAAAAGCTGGTGGAGGAGAAGCAAAGAAACCATCATCATCATCAGCAGCAACAACAACGATAACACCTGTACTGACAACATCACACACGAACCTGATACTTACCTGCTGTCGGCATCAGAGTCACAGCGTGGTTTCTCAGGTTTACACGGTACAAGAGCATATGGCACAGCAGTAGCGCCGGTTTCGTCTTTGACAGTCAAAGAACTTGAGGTAGTTGGCAGAACGTCTCCGGAATTCATGGTCAGGAGCCCAGTTAGCTTCATGGAGGCGGGAATCTGAGGTTTTTCCATCACAGCAAAGGGAGACCTTCTTATTTCGGACAGGGCCCGAAGAAAGGAGGTCGTTATTTCAGGGTTGGTCACGTTATTTGACACATCCGATTCAACCGGGGCACCGCTGCTGATGTATCGAGGTGCAGCGTGTTCCAGGTCGTTCTGGGACTCCTTCACTGTCGCTGCCAGGACCAGCGAGTGCCCTGGAGGTGAGGTCAGCGACGCGTCACGGGAGGACGTGCTAGAGTCTTCACTGTGTCGGTTCCTCAGTGACAAATCGAGGAGGTGGATGTCGTCCTTGTTATCAATGCTGTTGTCACTGACCACGGAGCTGCTACTGTTGATGCTGCCGGCACTGTTGCTGCCGCTGATGCTGGTGTTTAGACTGCTGCCACGGAAAAGTGCCTGAGTGTGATCCTGAGACTGTGTCTGAGTTGAGGTCCGAGCGGAAAATATCTTTGCATTACTGTATAGAGGTAGACCCGTCAGGCAAGAACTGCCCGGCTGTGGTGAGGAGATTAAAGAGACAGATGAGGTACAGTTACTTTTCCTGACACTGGAGGTAGTAGTGGGAGGTAGGTGAAAGGCTGGGTGGAGGTAGACTGGTGCGGACTCGGTGCGGTTAGTCGGGTTAATGGGCCCCGTGGCCGCGCCGCCGCATACACCACTCACATGTTGAGCTAGAGGCTGCCGCATGAGGCTGCTGAGGTAGGAAGATGCGCAACTTTCAGCCCGACTTGGAGGAGACGATTTGAACAGGAACACTTCGTCACCTTGGGCTGAAAGATGATCTACGGATCCTGAACCCATCTGGTTGCTGGACAGCGATGCCAGGATAGAGCGCCCATCTAAATGCTGCTGCTGCTGTTGCTGCTGCTGCTGCACGCTGGTGAAGCTAGCTGCCGGTTTGTGACCCTGAATGTCCAGGCTGCTGCTGGGTCGTAGATTTAAATGCATGTTACTTTGACCAGGTGCGCGCATAGGTCGTGAGTGTTCAAATGGGATCCACGCGGGCCGGGTCATGAGCGAGGCAAGAGTATTTGAGGTAGCAAGTCTATAGCTCAAGCCCGTATGTCGTGGGTCAGGAGAAAAAACTGGAGGTTGACCTATGGGTGCAGCGCCAAGATTGTGAGGCCATGATGGGTGGTCATGAAAAGAGCTGCCACTTTCGCTGAGGACTCTTTCTGAGGATCGGGCTGCGAACAATCGTTCCAGAATTCTTCCTCCACCAGAACTGGTAAACGGCTGGGTGAAGCTAGAATGGGAACTGCCCTCCGCATCTTGAGTGGAGGGAGTGAAAGAACTGGCTCGAACCAGCCGTGGAGGCCCACCTCCTGGAAAGTCTCTCGGCGGAGATATTTCACTTGGACTATCTTTGACATGCCGTTCGCTTTCAGAATCGGCGAGGACATTATCCTGGCGCTTGGCGGACGATCGCTGTCCAGCAGATTCTGGGCTCTCTGGCTCGTAATCACCCCTGTGGGTCGAGCCTGGTCCACTGACCGGCACATATTTCGGGCTGCTCTCTCTATGGGAAGGTCCTGCAGGAGCGTGGTCTCCTGGGCTTTCTGTTTGATCCCTGTTAGTCCGAGAAGCATTGTTTCCTTCCCTTCTGAAAGGCCGTTTACTTTTCCCCAATACCTGAAACATTGTTAACTGTAATCAATGTAAATGAATACAAATATTTTAAGTGTTAGCAACAACGCGCATGACCTTGTACATTTATCCATTGTAACTTTCATTCACTTCTTTAACTATCGGACCACAGATCAGCAAGGCCTCCCTCCCAGAGGAATTTTGGAAAGTAATGCAAAATACGAGTATTCTCAGGGCCCAGCCCTGCTGATTTAGTCTCTCTGCTTTCATCCTCCATGGGCTCCTTTAAAATCAAGGATGCCTCCTCTGGGATCTAGAGCAATGAACCGGCTACACTCTTTCCCCCCCCCCCCCCCGCCCCCTTTTCTTGCCATCTCCCACTGAGCCCACAGATTAGCACAGAAATTTAATCATTCTATCAAAAACATATTCATATACAAGAAAGTCAGCTAAGTTCATAGAATTCTGTATGAGAATACACCCTTCTCATTTTTGTGCCAACTGTTCAAATCTAATCTAAAAACAAAGTCAAAGTCTTAAAACAAAAAAAATCTCCCCAAACTCTAGGACTGAATTGTACAAGAAAAGCCTTTCTTGCTCTGCTGCTCACATCCGAAATACCCGTCCATGTCACCTAAAACTTGTAAGCTGTATTCTTTCTTTTAACAAGAAGAGCCTTTTTTGCTCTGCTGCTCACCTCCAAAATACACCTTATGCACTTTTATAAAGCACAACTTTCTTTTCAATGCCTATCTGACTTTATCTACAAGCCTCCTTAACTAACATTTACTTTCCTCATTACTTTTCTGTGCTACAAATTACCGTAGCTGAAATTGTTCTACTATATAATTTGTTTATCAAATCGGGTGCAATTAATGTGTGAAAAGGTAAAATAACTCTCCAGTTTCTCTCTCTCTCCTTCTCTCTTTCTCTCTTAATTTTAAACGCCAAAGTTCACTTTCATTCCTTCGCCATTGTTTGGATGCGGGTAAGAAATGCTCTAGCAAAATCAGCTTCAATTAAACTGTCAGAGAGAGAGAAAGACAGAGAGAGAGAGAGAGAGAGCGGATCTCACAAATATTTAAGCAACATCAGTACCCACCGTTTGCGCCAGTACCTGTCCTGTGTGCAAAAAACAGCAGTTTCATGGCACGAAGAGAACATGAGAAAACAGCAGTTTCATGACATGAGAGAACATGAGAAAACAGCAGTTTCATGACATGGAAAGAACAAGAGAAAACAATAGTTTAATGGTATTGAGAGAACAAGAGAAAACAGCAGTTTCATTGCATGGACAGAACAAGAGAAAACAGCAGTTTCATGGGATGATGAGAACAAGAGAAAACAGCAGTTTCATGACATGAGAGAACAAGAGAAAACAGCAGTTTCATGACATGAGAGAACATGAGAAAACAGCATTTTCGTGACATGAGAGAACATGAGAAAACACCAGTTTCATGACATGACAGAACATGAGAAAACACCAGTTTTATGACATGAGAGAACATGAGAAAACAACAGTGTCATGACATGAGAGAACAAGAGAAAACAGCAGTTTCATGACACGAGAGAACATGAAAAAACAGCAGTTCCATGATATGGAAATAACAAGAGAAAACATTAATTTCATGACAATGGAGAAAGCAAGAGAAAAACAGCGATTTTATGACACGGAGAGAACAAGAGAAAACAGTAATTTCATGACGTGGAAAGAGAAAAAACGAGAAGGAAAGAAATAAAAGACAAACATATCCGACTAAGAGCGTGTACTAAAGTATGTCCTTGGCCAACAGTTCTGGAGAGGTTTCTGAATTTACAGCGGCTGAAAGGAGGCGAACAAAGACCGCTGTCAGATGTAATAAGGAATTCTCCAGAGCTGTTACGCCGCGGCGACAGATAGCCAGCAAATGTCATCGGAAGCCTTAATGACAGAAAAGCACGCTCGATGTCAAGTGCTATCAGATATCACAGAAACGAAACTTTTATACTGTCTGTGAAAATCGCTGCATGCAATTTTAAAAATTTCTCCTAACGAAAAGCTCTGTTTCTGTGAATGAAACGTCGGGTCACACTATAAAAGGCAGTCGAGAAACTAACTTGTATAGATCATAACGTGAAACATGAGATGTAGATATTTGTTAGTGAAATATACAGGAATAATGCAGAAAACAATGTGTTTTGCACAGTAATGATGTTCACTAAGAACTCACCAAAACTGCAAAGAATGCTCATTCATTCCTTTGCATGTCCCTTGCGGAACTTTGCCTCCCAAACAGCACTCCTGTAGGCCTCTCGGTTGTGAGCAAGATGGCCTGCTGCTGCTGCATCCATTTGCAGATCGTCAACGATGTCTTGCAGCCATCTTCGTTTCGGTCTTCCTCTTTTTCTTTTTCCCATTATGTATCCTTCCAATATGGTCTTCTCTAAATTATCATGACGTTTAATGTGTCCAAAATATTTAAGTTTTCTCTCTTTAATCCTCTTTACTAGCCAGCCTTCTTCAATATTAAGCTCTTGTAATATAGATATATTTGTTCTTTTTTGTGTCCACGATATTTGAAGAACTCTTCTGTAGCATTTACATTCAAAGGCATTTATGTGTTTCTCAGCTGTTTTGTTAAGTGTCCAGGTCTCACAGGCATATGTTGCGATGGGAAAGATGCATGCCCTTAAAAATCTTATTTTTGTGGTTCTGTCTGCTCCTCTCCACAGATTCTTCATTTGTTTTACTTTCTGAAGAGCGATAGATGTCCTCCTTTTAATTTCCCTCATTGTATCTCCATTATTAGTTAGCAGTGATCCAAGATATTCAAAACTCTCCACTTCTTCCAGGAAGAAGAATTTACAACTAATTTCAAACAATCTACAGAATGCTACAGTATCATATGTTGAAAAAGACATATGCAAACATGGCATTCACAAAGTCTATTACAAGATTACTACATAAAAGAAACAAAGAAAGCACATATATAATGAGATACCAGCGGGCAGTCCAGCACGTCTTCTTTGGTGGACTTCAAACTTCTCGGCTCTATGCTTCTTCTTCATCTCTGAGCAGCTACTAAATTCAACATCTTTCCGGAGCACGAAGACTCCCTGCTGTAGACAAGACACGTATAGACTCCTCTCTGTTCTTGATTTTCTCTTTCCAGTTTTCAAATCCAAGAGCGCGTGCATCTACTTTTCAGTCGCCTCGCCGTCGCTATACAGGTCTATCTCCTGGTCTATCCCCCTTTCATCACTTCTGTACAGGCTGTCTTTGTTTGCCTACCCTCCTCCATTCTATTTAACTGCCAGAGCTACCTCGGTCTACTGTTATAGCGGCTACTACAAGCGGAGAGTTAATGTGTAGATTTCTTTGCTATTTCTTATCCTCCATTGTTGCGTTCTACTGGGTCTTTCACCGGTTCATAGATTCTTCTGCGTATTATGTTCTCAAATGCGCTAAACTTACAATCACACACACATTTTAAGCTGCAGACTCACACGCAGGTGAGTACACCAGACAAACAGAGCACGCAGCAACGTAGACGCAACGGATACGCACCTGCAACTCCTCCTTGGACAGAAACTGTTCCACGGTTGTGGGTCCATTCTTCGGCTTCTTTGGCGGCGGCATTCTTATTTGGAGACTCTGGCGACGGTCCACGACCGTGTAGACGGGTGCTTGGCCAGGACGGTGGCATGGCCTGGGAAGGTGTTGCCCTGAGGTAGTCTGGTGGTCATTATGATGAGTTATCTGTTGGAAAAAAAAAATTAAAAAAAAACAGTTGGGAAGGCGCTGTGAGTGCCGGTCGGAATTCTCGTTTTCAAAAGGATACACTTGGCTACAGCTTGTGCAACTACCACGTAACTAGTAAGTTATTAATGCTCAATACCGCGCGGCAGGACAGCTCATTAGAAGATTAAATCAGAGTTTCTCAGCATATTTACGATTACGGACCTCCTTTTAATTGCTTAATATATCACCACCACCATCCCACCACCCCCACCCCAAGGACTGCCCAATATGTTTCCATATCCCTCTGCCAAACTTTCGAAATCATCATCACGACAAGTACCATTAGGAGTCGAAACTTGTCGAAAGCTTCGTTCTACTTTACACAAGGATAACTAAAAACAAAAGCCTGGTTCTACTTTACATAAGGATAACTAAAAACAAAAGCCTGGTTCTACTTTACATAAGGATAACTAAAAACAAAAGCCTGGTTCTACTTTACATAAGGATAACTAAAAACAAAAGCCTGGTTCTACTTTACATAAGGATAACTAAAAACAAAAGCCTGGTTCTACTTTACATAAGGATAACTAAAAACAAAAGCCTGGTTCTACTTTACATAAGGATAACTAGAAACAAAAGCTTCGTTCTACTTTACATAAGGATAACTAGAAACAAAACATCTAAAAGAACATCATAATATAACAAAATCGTTCTTTTTTAAACTGTTCAGAGATGGGATTCTATACCCCCTGTCGTTTGATTCCGACACCCTCGTCATTTGGTTTCCATACCATTGTCACTTGTTTCATGTACACATGTCATATGATCCCTATTCACACCACGTCATTTGATTCCTACATCCCTATCATTTTGTTTCCTCCCCCTCCCCCCACCCAACTCCCGTTTTTTATTTCCGTACCACCGGTCATTTCAATCTTGTACCCTCGTCTTTTGGTTCTCATGCCCACTTATCCCCGTCATTTGGTTCCTAAACCCTCGTAATTTGGATACCATATCCCCGTTATTTGATTCCTGTATCCTGTCACTTTGTCCCCATATCCCTATCATTTGATTTTTACCCCCCCCCCCCCACCACCACCCTGGTCATTTGCTTCATATGCCCCATCATTTAGTTAACACATTCCCCGTCATTTATTTCCGTACACACCCTACCCCTCCCCATCATTTGCTTCCCGTACCCAAGTCACATGGTTCCAACCCCCCCCCCACCCCGTCGATATTTGTTACCCAAACCTCTTGTTATTTGTTTCCCACCCCCACCCACCCCCCGGTCATTTGACTTCTTCTATACCCTCGTCATTTGGTTCCAATGCACTAAACTCCAATGCTAAGAAGTGTAGAGCAGAAAAGTCTGAGTCAGAATCTACAGCTATTTTCAAACAATCTACAGCTATTTTCAAACAATCTACAGCTATTTTCAAACGGTCACCTGAAATATCGCTGAAAACTGTTAAGTCCACTAAGGTGCTAGGCCGCCACTGGTATCTCATTATATGTGCTGTCTTCGTTTTCCCACAACTCCCCCGTCATTCGGCTTCTACACCTTCACCATTTGGATATCCATTTAAGAACCCACAGACAAAACAAAATACCCAGTATCGCTGACACAAGTAACAAATATGTATTGTTATGTGACTGGAAATCCAAGCACCTTATATTTGTGCTATCAATTTTCTAGGTTTTTTCTTCTTTTTTTTTCTTTTCCCCTTCGTTGCACTGTAGCATCAATAACAATGTATAATAAGAGTAGGGGAGGGGAGGGGGGATGGAGACCCGGTGTGAGTGTGCCCGTACACTACTTCGTTTCATCGCTCAGTTTTAACTCCAGGTCAGCAGAGGAGGTCAGAGTGTGTCATGGGATGTTCGGTAATAACAATCAGAACGGCGAGTTTTATTATTCGCCATAAAAGAACATTTCGAGACTGAGCGTTCTGAAGTGGCCATCCCAAATTCTGGACGTTTTAGTGTTTGCACTATCAGTTGGTGAACCCTGTTATACTCAGCAATCTCCCGAAGTATACCTCATCTACCAGTTGGTGAACCCTGTTATATCAGTAATCTCCCGAAGTATACCTCATCTACCAGTTGGTGAACCCTGTTATACTCAGCAATCTCCCGAAGTATACCTCATCTACCAGTTGGTGAACCCTGTTATACTCAGCAATCTCCCGAAGTATACCTCATCTACCAGTTGGTGAACCCTGTTATACCCAGCAATCTCCCGAAGCATGCCTCATCTACCAGTTTATGCACGCTGTTATACTCAATAATCTGCCCAAGCCTATCTCACCTACCAGTTGGTGAACCCTGTTAAAACCTGTAATCTGCTCACAAAACCCAGCAGGCAGCCTGGAGAGACAGCAAACGAGGCAAATGTGAAATCAACACCTTCTGTCAGAAAGAAGAGGGTTGCCAACTAAGCAGGAGACACGTTGACCATGCATCTCAAAGCGCAGCATGGGGGCATCGGCAAACGGGCACACACGCAACCATTAGACAGATCACAGCTCAGACAGACTGAAATGGACACCATGGCTGGCCCAGAACCCAGCTCTGGCCCCACAAGAGGTTACACTGGAAGACATGCACGGCATGACCTCCAAAAGACTGCACAATTTATCATCATCATCATCATCATGTGCCGTGCCGACTGGTGCTGGCTATTATGCTTCTCAAGAGTACACGATCCTTCATGCAACCCATCAGCTCAGTTGGTGATCTCCCCTCACACCATCCCGTCAGACTGTCCAGTATTATTTCTCTTGGTCTTCCTCTTGATCTCCTTCCTTCTATTTTTCCTGTTATAATATTTTCAATGCCCCCTCTTCTCATTGTATGTCCTATGAAAGTACATTGTCTCTCTATTATCTTTTTTTACAAGATTATTTTTGTCTCTCCAGCTCTTCTCATACATTCTTCATTAGTTATTTTTTTCTGTCCAGGGGATTCGCAACATTCTTCTAATAAACCACATTTCTGCTGCTTCCAATGATTTTTGTGCAGACTTGCCTATTGTCCATGATTCACTTCCATATCTTCTTCTTCTTCTTCGTTCGCTTCTACCACCAAAACCGCACTGTGATCCTACTGAATTTACGCCTGTGGTTCTAGTTAGGTCCCGTGGTCTCCTGTGTGGTCCCCGAAAGGGACACGAGATCCACGAGATGACCACAAGGGGTTCAGAGTATCGCAGGGCTTTAGCCTGTATTCTTGGTGGGTCTCTGAAGCGGATTGCGTGACACCGTGGTTTTCGTTGCACCAGTTTAGTCTAGAGTTGGACTTTCTCACTGGAAGACCTCGACGTGTTTAGGATATCAGTATATCCCCGCTGGGTGAGAGGCGGTAGCCCACCCAGGCCAGAGTTGGACCTTCTCACCGGAAAACCTCGACGTGTTTTGAGATACCCGTGTATCACCGCCGGGTGAGAGGTGGTTGCCCATCCAGTCCAGCGTTGGACTTTCTCACCGGAAAACCTCAGCGTGATTAGGATACGCAAACATCCCCGCCGGTTGCCTATCTAGACTGCCCTGGTCCAGTGTCTCCGACTTCAACATTTTGCGGTCGTGGCCGCTACCCTTCCTAGTTGTGACCAGGATGGAGCTTTTGTCCAGGAGGGCGAATCCTCTCCACTAGTGACTTCCACCCCTGGGTTGAGCCGGTTTAGGCATATTATCCCAGTATGGGTGTGTTTGGGACGTGACCGACCTCTAGAGCAGAGGTACTGTGACATGCATAGCCTTCAAGATTCACCCCTGGTATGAGCCGGTTTAGGCATAATTCACCAGTATGGGTGTATATCAGGCGTGACCGACCTCTACAGCGGAGGTGGCATGACATGTCTAGCCATCAAGTTCCACCCCTGGTGTGTGCCGGTTTAGGCATATTTCACCAGTGTAGGTGTATTTCGGACGTGGTCGGCCTCTAGAGCAGAGGTGCCGTGGTATGTGTAGCTCTCACAGCGATACTACTGGACATACCGATTAAACTTCACTTTATCCATTCCACCACCTTTTCACATCGGCGCCGCACAGCAACACTTATCTCTTTTCCGCAGTTTCTTCCTTGACCGGGAGGAGCTTCACTCCACGTGCGGCATTCGAAGAGTCTCGCCAGCAGTGTCTTAACCTCTGGGACAAGCCGGTTCATGCATTTCACTCGATATGACTGCACTCAGGACGTGGCCGACCTCCAGCTTCGCTTTATCCTTTCTACCACCTTTTCCGCAGTGATGCTGCGCGGCAACCCCATTTGCACCTTTCTTCACTGGCCGGGAGGAGCACCGCTCCACGCACGGCAGCTGAAGAATCTCGCCAACAGCGCGTGAGATAATGTGAACTTAGACATGCATGGCTTAATCTTTGAGACAAGCATATGACTACTGGCAGGATCAACCAGATAGCTTTCTTCACCGAACCTTAGTCGGATATCTACCGACAGACCGACGCGGGGCAAGGGAGACAGCGCTTTGCTCAGAGCGGATCCCTTTCGACCCCGGCGGCGTTTCACTTCCTTTAACCGGCGGGCGCGGCCGGCGGCTCTCTCTGCTCTAGCGAACGAGAAGAGAGCCCAGCCACCCACAACATACGCACATTACATACTGCAGACCCAATACTCTTTGCGAGCGATGGGCCAATTTCGAGACCATCGGTCGACAAAACCGTACTACATCGTTAGCACGAACCTGGCTGGCTAGCCGTTTACATGCTTCGCTCGACGGACAAACAACTTGCTTCTGCATCGAAACACCTTAACTCTCGCCGTCCGGGAAGGGAGCGAAAGCCTGTCTCCCCACGCACGGAACTCGAGAGCGCTTTTTCGCCAAAAGAACGGTCGGCCTGCGCAACAGCAGCAGCCCGCGTTATGTAGCGTAGCTCGGCGCGGCTCTGCGCGGCTGACCGCTTCCATATAACAAGATCGGTTCAATATAGCATTTTAGGACTCGTTTTCTAACATTCATTGATAAGGATGTGTTGGCTAATATGTTTTTCATTCTCTGATATGCAGTCTTTGCTTGGCCTATTCTGTTCCTAATTTCTGTTCTGCATTTTCCATCTGCTCCAAAGTATTTGAATTTCTGCACCTGCTTTAGAATAGTTCCGTTTAATTTTATAATGCATGTTGCTGGATTCTGTTTCTTATATATAACCATAGTCTCTGTCTTTTTGATGTTCAGAATAAGGCCTTTCTGTTCACTTTCTTTGGCAACTTAATCTAAGAGATTTTGCAGGTCTTGTTGGTTCTCAGCTATCAATACTGTGTCGTCGGCATACCGAAGGTTGTTAATATTGTATCCTCCAATTTTTATGCCTGGTTCTGTGATGATCGTTCTTAGAATATTCTCGCTGTACAGAGAAAAAAGGTCTGGAGATAGTACACATCCTTGTCGCACTCCTTGTTTTATAGGTTGATATTTTCCAGTTCTATTTTCAACTCGAATTGCTGCTTCTTGCTGCCAGTATAGATGTTTTACAATCCTCACGTCTTTGCCGTCTATACTGATGTCTTCAAGCATTTTAATAATTTCATTATGTTTCACCTTGTCGAATGCCTTGGTGTAATCAATGAAGCATAAGTAGAGATCTTTCTGTACTTCTAAAGCTCTTTCTGTTAGTGTTCGTAAAGCATAAATGGCATTGTGTGTTCCCGTTCCTTCAACAAATCCAAACTGTTCATCTGCTATTTCCATTTTTATCCTTCTCCTTGTTCTTCTCATAATGATTCTCAGAAGTAGCCTCGTTATGTGACATGAGAGGCTGATAGTCCGGTGGTCATCACATTCCTTTGCACCTGGTTTCTTTGGTAGTGTTATAAACGTAGATTTAAGCAAGTCACTGGGAATATAACCACTGTTGTAAATGTCATTCAGTAACTTGGTTATTATTTTTATTTCTGTCTCCTCTAATGCCTCTATTTCTTCTATTGTTATATTATCAGGCCCAGTTGCTTTTCCTTTCTTCATGTGTTTGATGGCATCTATGATTTCATCTTCAAGTATTGGTGATCCATCACAGTTTTCAGTATCTGGTGTTAAATTCTGGTCTTTCTCCTCCATATAGCTCACCGATGTACTCTGTCCACCTGTCCACAATGTCTTCTTTTCCCATTAACATTTTACCTTCTTTTGATTTCAGGCATCCTGTGATATATTTTGTTTTCCTGCCTGTGAGTTCACTGATTCGTTTGCGCATGTTTTGGCTGTCTTTATTATGAGAGTCCTCTATCTGTCTGCACTGTTCATTTAACCACATTTCCTTTTCTTCTCTGCATTTGCGTCTTATTTCTTTATTTATCTTGCTTTATTTTTCTTGGTTATTTTTACTCCTCCTCCTCTTGTCCATCAGTCCTAAGATGTCGCCTGTCATCCATTTATTTTTAGTGGCTTCTTTTTTGGTGGTATTATCTCCTTAACATTTTGGTGGATAGAATCTCTTAACATTGCCCACTGTTCATCTATACTATTTATCTTTGCTATTGCATTGTATCTATTTGTTATGATAACTCTGTATTGTTCTCGCAGTTCTTGGTTATTTTTAAGGAGTTCTGTGTTCAGTTTGATGTTTCTCACTTTTCTGCATGCATTCTTTAGCTTTATTCTAATTTTTTTTTCACAGAGTGGGTCATGGTCACTATTGCGGTCGGCTCCTGGCATGGTTTTTGTTGTCCGTAATGCATTCAGGAATCGTTTGTTGATTAATACGTAGCCTATCTGGTTAAAAGTCTTTCTGTCTGGGCTGCCAGTCTTCGAGTATGTTTAAACCAGGTGTTTCCTACAACCATGCTGTGTATTCTTGCCCATTCAATTAATTTACTACCTCTACCATTCCTCTTTCCCAGTCCATAATTTATCCGGACAGTAAATACAGACATCTGAGGCTTGAGCCGTGGATAGAAAGAACGAAATAAAGAAAAAGAATACCCAGTGTGTACTGGAGACCTGATTTAAAAAAAAAAAAAAAACTCCCAGTCAGAGCAAAGATATGATAACTAACGCTTCATGTTACAGCGTCTCTCATTTTCGACTTGCTAAGGAAAAGAGCTTGGACGAACATCGGAACTGGTCGAAAAGTGGAATCCAGTTTTGTTTGTTTTTTAGTTTGCATTTCAGCAGCACAAAAGGCAAATAAAGCACCACATCAGGTGCGAATGAGCGCTAAAGATAAATATTCAAAACCAAAGAAATATAAACACAAAGTAAACAACAGTTTAAAATGAAATAAACATAAGTTTACCTTTATGTTCTGGCCTGTTTGCATAGATGGACGATGAATCTATCAATGATCGAAATCGGTTCAAAGAACAGGTCATTTAGCCATTTGCGCAAGCTAGATTTGAGAACCAACAGGTGAGACTGGCTTCATAGTGGTCTGCCTGCGGGGAATTGTTGTTGTTGTTGTTGTTTTTAATGGCTGCTGAGTATAGTTTTATGGGCGTAATCTTAGAAAAAGGCACGCTGAAAATATACTGGTCATGTGTTCCTAAAGAGAGCCAGTGAACATCGCTCTAACACGGCATGAACACACGAGAGAGAAAGTGACACCAACGAAAACCGGTGAAGATCGGAAGAAGCGAGGATCTGCAGGATACAACAGCTGACATCAAACATAGGCTGGCTGCAGACCATGAGGAGTGGAGATAATCTGCTGCTGCACTGCAAGTCGCCACAAGTCGTAATGAACGGTGATTGTTTAGGCTATCACCAACCAAGACATGGGTCACTGATGGATAGTTTACAACAAAGTATAGATCTTTTCCAACGTGTTGTTTCGCCAGCAATCAGGTTTGCATTTGTATTGTGGAATATCAGTAAAAGAAATGGTATTAATTTAGAGGAGAAAAATTTAGCATGACATCTTCTTCGTCGTTCGCCCAGACTCTCTCAGCCTCTCTCATAAATGCGCGCGGTTCGTCTGAGGTTTTCAACATCACAAAAAGAGCATCTCTTGTAGGGAAGGCTGGGCTCTAGCCAACTCCTTTGTCTGAGTGAGCTGCCTAGCTGGTAGTCCCGTATGATGTGATGTGGTGTCTTCGTTATTTGTCGCAGGTACATAAGATCTGCTTGGGCAACTTTCAACATCATGCTTACAACCGAGAGGCCTACAGAGGAGGCAAAGTTCCGCAAGGGACACGCAAATGACTGGTATAGATGGTGTCTCATCCGACAATGTCCTGAGTCGAAAGATTATCACCTGATCATTTCTTGGGAGATTTTTTTTTTTTTAGTATTCTATGTAGTATTTATATGTGCCACGGTGGTGTAGTGTTTAATCCACTCACATACCGATCAGAAGGTCCCTGGTTCGATTTCGCACTCTGGCGGAATTTTTGGTCGGGTCAACCCAGGCTCAGTTAAAAAAAAATGGGTACCTGTAGTTTTCTTAGGGAAGCAAAGGCAACGAAAAAAAAAGGTGCTGCCATCCTGACCTCAAGTGCTGTAGTGGCCTAGAAATGTGAAGGCACCAACACATCACACTCATACGGCATGATAGTGCTACGGACTTAGATTAGAGACGTATTTATAATATTCATAACACAAGAGAGAGTGAGAGAGGAAGTACTAAGACGGCCAGATAGCCATGTAAAGAAGGAGGTAAGAGAAGGAAAGATGCAGCTTCTGTAGCCAGCCTGGCAGAGGAGCCATTTCTCGACAGCCTCGCCTGCAGCAAAGTGTCTGACCTGATTCCAGGCAAAGCCTGTTTAAACTTTTTATCACGTCGTCGGTTTTGTTATGTCAAGACCTGCATTTAGCAGCCTTGACCCAGGTTTCATACTCTCAAAATAACGCATTCATTCTGAATGTAACGCTTTCCCTTTATTTAAGTGTGGCTTGTATCACCGGCCTATCTGCTGACGTGCTGCCCTGCCGTGCGAAATGATCACGCAAGGGTTTCCAACCTATGGGGTCGGGGGGGGGGGGGAATCTCAGACTAACTCATGCATCTTTTGAGTAAGACAATCTTGGGGGAAAACAGACAGAGAGATAGATAGATAGATAGAGAGAGAGAGAGAGAGAGATAGCGGGGCGGGGAGATGACCATATTAGTTAACTGACCGCCGCTGTGATTGAAAGGCGATGGAAAAGGAAGAATCAATGAAGAATCCACCAAACGAGAGGGGCCGGGGTGGATGTTCATATTCTTCAGCATTCTGAGAGCAAGATGACTGGAGTATGGGACTCTCTGCACAAATTTAACCTGTTGTTAGATCAGAATTTTACTTCTGCTGTTCTGTCGACACGTAAAGCTGTCCACTCGTAGAATCTATTGACAACGTTTGAAGGCGTATCATCTAAGACCGGTGATAATAATGATGATGATTATTATGATTGTGAGAATTTGGTGAAGTGGACATACTAGACTATACGGGGGAGGGGAGGGGGATTATAGGAAGGGGGGGGGAAGGGTCAGTAGTTGTGAAAAAGGTCAACTTTTAATTGTAGAAATACAAAAAGTTAAAAGATGAATGAAGAAACTGGCAGCAGGAGAAATAGACATGGAAGACGGAGATATTTTTGCATGGGACCTCACAAGGCGGTCCCAGTCTGGATGGTTCGGGGGACGGATGTGAGGTTTTGTCACGGGCTAGCTGTAGGCTGGCAAAAAAAAAAAAAAACCACACGGAATGAGGGCTGAGATACTGTGGGTTTGTTTATGAAAGGGAGGACGATCACGAGTCGTGTCCCTCCCTCCCAAACTCTCCTCCCCTCACAAACACGCACACGGCTCAGGGGACCGAGGACCAGAGCACGGCCGACCTTAGGTGAGCTACCTTTCCTAGCCTCGGCTGCTACCGGATCAGGATTCATGAGATGGGCACGAGATCGCGCACAGAAGGAAACGAGGCCTCGGGGGGGGGGGGGGATGTAGCGCACTCTGATTTCGCCGGGCCGTAGAATAAAAAAAAAAACTGACGCAGGAGAACAAAACCAGATCGAAAAACACGGGCCCACCAGACGGGGAGAGTGGGTTTCAGTGACCCTCGCGGACTCCAAACACCTCTAGCAGGTTGTGCGTGACCCGATTAAAACGAATGTCAGGGTCATCTGTGATTTTTTCTCAGCCAGGGCCTAAAGCTGGGGGGGGGGGGAGGAAAGAGAGGGGAGGGGGGTGGCGGTGTTATTGATTAGCAACACAGGCACGAGTGAAGTGATGCTCACAGAAAAAACAAAACAGAACAAAACAAAACAAAGGAGACGGCGAAAAGAGAAAAGGCGCTGTTTTATTCCGTTTTGTAATCCCATAATTCCAAGCTAACACACGAGTTTCTCGTTAAGGCAAATCGCAGAATCACCAGCACGAGTGTTAACACACAGATTGTTATGGTTTGTTACTCTTTTTTTTTTTTTAAAACTTTCCGCACTGTGACTAGTCTCCCCCCCTCCTCTGCCCCTCCACCAAACCCACTCCCCCAACCCCTTTGATATTTCGGAGTTTCACTCACCGTATTTGGGAACATTCACCAACCACTTTGACATTTCGGAGTTAAGGCTCCCTGACATAACGTACGACGACAGAGCCCCTTCTCCCCTTTATTTTCTACTTCCACCCCCCCCCTTTCCCTCATATCTCTTGCCCCGAGTGACATTTCAGAGTTGAGGCACCGCGACAGATAACAGCAGCAACCTGACATTTCCCAGAGTGCAGCATAATTGCTCTTCAATTAATTTGTCCCTTTTAAGGTCATGAATAACTTATTCAGTTCACTTCAAACACACGTCTTGAAGACACATTCACAGTCCATCATAAACGATTGAATATCTTTAAGCTGTATCCTGCGGCTACAAAAGCCCGTGGGATCCGCTCCGCCTCTGTAAACTGATACCAGAGAAAACAACATCACACTTTTCATGTGCCGAAGGTTTAATGGTGTGGAAATACCAAATTTTACCTCCCCCCCATCTTTTGTTTTCTAAATATCCTGCAGCTCACTGATCTGTTGATGATATTTTGCATGTAACCTGAGTCCTTCACAACAGCCGGATTTCTGAAGGACTCCAAACTACGGGAACAGATAATGATGCTGAGTTGGTCAAATAAGGATGTTAAGTCAGATAAGGATATTGAGTTGGCTTCTCCTCTTAGAGAATCAGTGAAATAGGACTGTCAAAGCCTCCCCCCACCCCCACCCCCCCCACTTCTACATGAAAGACGCTGGGCTGGTTCTTATCCAGCTGGTTAAATAAAACCAAACCGAAGCAATGTACGGGGACTGATGATCCTAACTTTATGGCACAGAAACAGTTTTTAGTAACGGGTTGGCTACAATGCTGCGGCTACTTCTTGACCACTTAAACTGGCATTCTGTGGGAGAATGTTGGAGAAGAACATGTTGAAATCTCATTCTCCCCCCCCCCCCCAAACCCGACACACACAACAGATCGATTCAGTATGAGAGAATGAAAAAAAAGGAGAGTTCCCAAAGAACATCTGCGATCAAACTAGATGTCGATCCTTTGTGCTTTACTTTAAACTGACAGTGATAACAAAGATATCACCTCCTGACAGAAAAAAAGTCTTTCTGGGCAGTCAGCCTTTGCAACAAACGAAGCATATGAAATTCCTAGCTAGTTCAGTATCACCTCTGGGAAAATCAATGCCGAAAGTGAGAAATGACTCAATAAAACGAATCAGGTCATTGGACGAAATGACAAATTTACTGAAAAATGAATACATCACAACTGAAACAAAAAAAGAGCACTGTCGTTTTCCTCCAAACTCTAGGTTATCAATGTCAAAGTGGACATTAACAGCCAAAAAAAAAAAAACAGAAGGAAAACATTTCGCTGTGTGCAAGACTTATCTTCGCTGTCAGCTCAATGTGTGTTGGTCCTTTCTTTTATTTGCGGCTATATCCCAGTTTCACAAAGATATGCAAGATAAAATAAACAAGCTAACTCAGAATGCAAACAACATAGGACTAAAGATCAACGTAGGAAAGACAAAGTTAATGAAGCAAAATGTGAACAACAGAAATGTACTCAGAGTAGATAACAAGTTAGTGGAGGAGGTCAACGAATTTGTATACCTTGGCAGCAGAGTAGTAGAAAATGGAGACAGCACAGAGGACATCAACAGCAGACTTACTAGAGCAAACCAGGCTTTTGCAATGCTGCAGAATATATGGAAATCAAAAAAACTAAGCATAAATATGAAAATCAGGATATTTAAGAGTAATGTTCTAAGTGTACTACTCTATGGAAGTGAATGCTGGAAAATCACCAAAACCATAGAAAACAAGTTGAATTCTTTCCAGACTAAATGTTTACGAAGAATTAGAAAAATATTTTGGCCAAACACCATAAGAAATAACATCTTGTTGGCAGAAATGCAGATGAAGCCACTGACATAAATTATTGAGAAAAGACGCTGGCGATGACTGGAAAATATGCTTCGAATGACTGACAACTCACTACCAAAAATAGCACTAAGATGGACACCACAGGGGAACAGAAGTAAGGGTAGACCAAAAGAGACATGGAGAAGAACAACAGAAAGGATGTTGAGCAATAGAGGCCTCACCTGGGCAAGAGCAGAAAAAAAAGGCGAAGGACAGGCATTTGTGGAAAACCCTTGCGGAAGCCCCATGTGCCCTGGGCACTTAAGGTTCAGAGAGAGAGATATCCCAGTTTCCTAATTCTGCCACAATCGTACCTTGTAGTTCACACAACTCTGATACTGACGTAAATGACGGCATCTTATATATATATATATATATATATATATATATATATATATATATATATATGAACGCCTGGGGCACTTTCAACCACACTTGGAACACATATGACTTACAATCTGAAAAAAAATACTATGGGGGTAAGACACCCTAGCACCCCTGGATAAGACACCCTAGCATTTCTGGGGGGTGTCTGCGGGATAATCGAAAACGACTGACAATAAAAATAGACCAGTGGAGGAAGGGATGTAACTCCCGTTATATTTATCCGCAACCTCGGGTTGTGTCCCGTGCCGGATACGTTGAAATGAGTAGAACTCTCTGGAAATTTGTAGAAATCATTTATGCCCCGGTCTTGGACTCACGATGTTCGAGAAAATTCCAGCACCCACCTGAATCTTAGATGGTCGTATATAAAGTAAGGTAACTCGGCAAGTCTTCCAGTTTATCATCTTTCGGTGAATGTGATAGTTTCGTTTCGCTCTTTTAGCGGATTGTATCACAGTGTTTCCTACACGGATACCTCTCATTCTGATTGATCTCCCTTTTAACGTTAAGAGATTGCAATTTCCAGTGAGACTTGCGTTCTCGATCACGATCAACAAGTCACAGAGGCAGTCTATTAAGTACTGCGGGGTGGATTTGAGATCGCCACGGACAACTTTATGTTGCTTGATCAAGATTGGGGTCACCCAAGAATTTACTTATTCTTGCCCCTGTGGGTGAAACTAAAAATGTTGTTTATAATCAAGTTTTGAGTTCAATTAATATTACGGTGAATCTGTAAATGACTTCACTTTACAATTTGTGAACTGTACTTATACGTAAATACCTGTAAATAAAATTACTTCGATTTTATGTTGTAGACAGAATCCATTCCTTTTCATGTCTAATAGAAGATAGTGTTCGTGTGTCGTGGATGTTGTTTGTTAGATTTAGTGTTAAACAAATACTGGCATAATTATCTCTCATTTGCCCTGTTATGTATCACTTTCATCTCAAGAAGAGCAGGTAAATAATAGTAGTAGTTTAAATAGTTTAAACGATTCACTGATATAAATTTCTAGAGAGTCCAGTAAATGTAGCGCCCCAGTCATCCAGGTGTAGAAACTGGTACCTGACTTCTTCTGGAGTTGGGGAATGAAAGGCGGATAGGAAATCACCGGGCAACGCCGGGTAATCAGCTAATGTGTGTGTGTATGTATATATATATATATGTTGTTATTGATATTATTACCCTCCACACATGAAGGGGAGGGAAGAAAGAAGGGAAAAAACCGGAGTGGGGAGGGGAATAATATCAATAACAACAACATTTTGAGAAAATATTGGCGTATTAATTTAATAAACTTAGCCATGATTTCACTTGCACAAAAATTCTTTCAACAAAAAAAAAAAAAAACAACGAAAGAAAGAGAGAAATGAAAAAAAAGGAGAATTTGTGCATTTAGAAATGGCAGGCATCTCTCATGAGATTTGTCTTCAATTTATTTCATAAATTAGCACAACCCTGGTTATACGGCGCCTCACCACACCACCACCACCACACCCCCCCCCCCCCCCCCCGTGTCATCCCCGACCCAGATTTTTTTTTTTTAATTGACGCAAACAGGCAACATGTATGACGCATTCTGTCAAGGATTCTCAGACAGTGACCATAAAGAATTTCTGAAGAGGGCCATCGAGTACTTGAAAACCTGCGCAATGATTCGCACGTGGAAAGCTCTTCGTTCTTGAAAAGCACTACCGTTTTGGAAAGCACAACTAATGTATAAAACTAGTAATCTCTCTCTCTCTCTCTCTCTCTCTCTCTCAACCTTAAGTGTCCAAGGCACATGGGGCTTCCGCAAGGATTTTCCACAAATGCCTGTTATTCGCTTCCCCCCCTCCCCCTCCCCACTCTTGCCCAGGTGAGCACTCTATTGCTCAGCATCCTCTCTGTTGTTCTTCTCCATGTCCCCTTTAGTCTATCCTAACTCCTGTGTAGTAATCAAGACAATGGTCGTGATTTTTGCTATTGCTGATGTTATCTTAACAATCACACTACTGTCTGAGAAGGATCCTAAACATCAAATGGCAGGGCAGAACCAGGAACGAGGAGTTCTGGGAAAGAGCGGAGGCAAGATCACGTGAACCTACAAATCATAACTAGAAAATGGAGGTGGACTGGCCATCACACGCTGAGGAAACCAGACATGAGCATAATAAGGTAGACACTGGCATGGAACCCCCCCCCCCCCCCAGGGGAAACAGAAATCATGGGAGGCCCACGACTACTCGAAGAGGGAACATTTACGGAAATGTTCAGAGACAAGGGATACACGTGGAGGGAAGTGGAGAATAAGTCAAAGAAAAAGGTAAATTGTATGGTAGCCCATACTCCCAAAGGAAGTGTGGAAATTGATGATGATGATGATGATGATGTTATCTTATGAATGAACAGCCAAACTATTAAATGTAAATGCTGGACTTGGATTTTGCCTTAAGGTGTAACGTTAAAATCAGTTATTTTACAGTTTTTCCCACAAAACTGCACTAACGTGAAGTGTAAGCACCATCACGTTTCTAAGACACAGCACTGTGAGGCAGGTAGGTCACCTCGCTCCATCTACTTTCCTTACAGGGGTGTGAAGACGCTGTCCGATTAGGCAGTTAGCGACTCATAGCTGATCAAGACCCTGTCCCATCTCTCTGTTGGTACCCACAGCAACAGACCTACCCTGGCTAACGGGGTGGGATCGCTATAGTCCCCATGGTGGTGGAGTCTGCTAAAGAAGCACTGCACACCCCCCTGCTTTTTTTAGCTGTACTCCGGGACTGAAAAAAGTAGCTGCTATCGCCTGCTCCCACGCGCATACGATGATGTGCCTCAATACCTTCACAGCATCGGCTGCAAAAGAACAACCCATTCACTGAGGCTGAATTGATCTCCCCCGTGCAGATATCTGGCCCAAATAGGGAATCGAACCTGAGACCTTCTTGTCTGCACACATAATACACTAATCACTAGAATGAACAGCAGAACTCATAAAACTATACCGTGTGGTCAGTAAATCCAGCCAGTGACATTCTGGCCCAAGGGTGAGTACATTAACTACACCACGGCGACACATAATAAGATCATAAAACTGTCTATAATTAAGAATTAGAAGTAGGAGACTTCAAGAACGAACTCATGAAACAGTAGATAGAAGATGCAGCAAAAGGAGGTTAGAAATGAGAGGGAACAGTGTCCCCCAAATGATGAATCTTTTAAGCTAGAGAAGGACGGACAACGCTCAACCCATTATTCCTCAGCAGTGAAATCTAGTTTGGACGAGAGGTTGTCAACAAACTAGGAAAAAAAAAAGTAATTGACTCTGCAATGCGAACAACGTGCCATGTACATGTACAGTACTTCTATCTCAGCGGTCTCACAGTCAAGAATGAAAATGGAAGTACAAGGAGTATTATAGGCGCGAAAAAAAGTAGTTCCATCGGGTATAGAGGCGCTTTAGGGATCTGGTGTTTGTGTCCTTATTGTCTGTGACATTACGGCGCATTTCAGGGTGATATGTCTGTCAGATTAGACAATCAGCGACCCGTAGCTGATATGTTAGCGTCAGGGTTAGCGAACCATAGATGACCAAGACCTTGTCCCATCTCTCCTGTGGTACCACCAATAACAGGATCGCCATAGTCCCCATGGTGGTAGAGTCTGTTAATGAAGCATTACACACTCCTTGCTTTTTAGTTGTACTCCGGGACTGAAAAAATAGCTGCCATAACCCGCTCCCACGCCGATACGATGCTGTAGCCCAACACCTTCATAGCATCGGCTGCAAAGAACACCAGCTCGCAGTTACAGGGACACGACAAGTCAAGACAGGTGGTCAGCATCACGCCTGGTCTGTCGCCTTTTCCCTTTTCCAAGCTCCAGAAGAAGCCGGGTATTTATTTCTGTTTTATATACCTGGATAACTGGAGTGTCTCCAGCCGATAACTGGAGCGTTTCCAGCCGATAACTGGAGTGTCTCCAGCCGATAACTGGAGCGTTTCCAGCCGATAACTGGAGTGTTTCCAGCCCATAACTGGAGTGTTTCCAGCCCATAACCGGAGTGTCTGCAGCCGATAACTGGAGCGTCTCCAGCAGCACAGACATACAAGTAAAAAAAAAAAAAAGAAAAAACAAAGCAATGATTCAGACTTACTAGCCTGCTAACCGTCATCATGAGTATTCTCCAATTAAAACACGTTTTAAATGTAAATAAATATGCAAATACAACACCCAACACCTGCAGAATCGGCCGTGACAAGAGATGTTCAGGAAACAGGTCCTCGCCAAAAACCTGAAACCAGTTATCTCTGAGAGGCGGGGCGGGAGTCCAGCCGGTGCATATAGGGCCCGAAGACACATGGTGGTTGAAAACAGATTACGCCCTGGGGGAGTGTGTGTGTTTGGGGGGGGGGAAACCTGGGACATCCTGTCTGCCACTAACATCTACTTACTTCAAAGCCGTCTCATTAAATAATTTAACTTATGGCTGCTACTAGACACATCTTAAATCACTCTAATGCAGATTCAAACAGACAGGCACACAGCAGTTTCGAATAAATGTATCCCACCCAGACAGTCCGCAGGATATGTCAAGCCTAGAATGTTTTCTGATAGACAGGCGACCTGAGGACTGGCATAAAACTGGTCCTTGTAAAACAGGCATAGTCAGAGGTGTATGGTGCAATTTTAGAAACAACAACATCAAAAACAAAAGAGATTGAAAGAAGTAAAGGTGAGAAGAAATGACAAAAGAAGCAATGACACGAGGAAAGAGAAATGTTAAATAACAGTAACAAACCAATATTTCGGCGAAATGCCTTTATGAAAGAGAACCTGAAATAGTGAAATTAAAAAGAAAAAAAATACCCGGGACGGCTTACTTGGCAGATATCATCTCGGACAGAACCTCAAGCTTATTCTCCGTTATTTGCCCTCACGAGGGCGGCGGCTGCGTTGTTTCATTGGTACGCGTCTTTCCGCCCAACACATCCGACTTCAGCTTGGCGTCATCTACTACGATCCCCGTTTTTTTTTTTTTTACTTGGCCAGACTGTTATCTCTTTCCGGGTGGGGAGGGGGGTGGGCACCACTGGGAGGTAGAAATAGGGTCTTGGCCGGTTATGGTTCACCAACCCTGACGGAAGCAGTCACCTGTGGGGCGACTGACGGCTGTCTCATTCAGCTTGAGCAGTGCCTCGACTGACGCCAAGCATGTAATCAAGTTTTGTAAACCTGCTCTATACACCTCGTAACTATCACTATAAACCTGCTCTATACACCTCGTAACAATCACTATAAACCTGCTCTATACACCTCGTAACAATCACTATAAACCTGGTTCTAAGGACTGCAAACGCGCCACAAACAGCCTCTGGCAGTCAAGTCCAGCTCCTGGCCTTCCCGTGGCAGAACTGTTTAAACTGACAGGAGAAGGGGCGAGGGCGAATATCTGGCGCCTGAAAACCAGTTACTTAGGGCAGATGAGTGTCACGTTTGGTAGCTCATCTGCCGCTGTTGGCGAGATCTTCAGCTGCCGTGCGTGGAGCGGTGCTCTTCCCGGCCAATGAAGAAATTTGCAAATGAGGTTGCCGCGCAGCATCACTGCGGAAAAGGTGGTTGAAAGAATAAAGCGAAGCAAACAGTCAAATCACGGCACCTCTGGTCTGGAGGTCGGCCACGTCCTGAGTGCAGTCATATCGGGTGAAATGCATGAACCGGCTTGTCCCAGAGGTTAAGTCACTGCTGGCTTGACTTTTCAAATGCCGCGCGTGGAGTGAAGCTCCTCCCGGTTAAGGAAGTAAATGCGGAAATAAAGGTTGCTGTGCGGCGCCGATGGGAAAAGGTGGTGGAAAGTGAAGTTTAACCTGGTATGTCCAGTAGTATCGCTACGAGAGCTATACCACGGCACCTCTGCTCTAGAGGCCGCCTACGTCCGAAATACACCTACACTGGTGAAATATGCCTAAACCGGCACACACCAGGGGTGGAACTCGATGGCTAGACATGTCATGCCACCTCCGCTCTAGAGGTCGGTAAAGCCTGATAAACACCCATACTGGTGAATTTTGCCTAAACCGGCTCATACCAGGGGTGAATCTTGAAGGCTATGAATGTCACAGTACCTCTGCCCTAGAGGTCGGTCCCGTCCCAAACATGCCCATACTGGGAAATGCCTAAACCGGCTCAACCCAGGGGTAGAAGTCACTAGTGGCGAGGATTCGTCCTCCTGGACAAAAGCTCCATCCTGGTCACAACTAGGAAGGGTAGCGGCCACGACCGCAAAATGCTGAAGTCGGAGACACTGGACCAGGGAAGTCTAGATAGGCAACCACCTCTCACCCGGCGGGGATGTTTGTGTATCCTAATCACGCTGAGGTTTTCCGGTGAGAAAGTCCAACCCTGGACTGGATGGGCAACCACCTCTCACCCGGCGGTGATACACGGGTATCTCAAAACACGTCGAGGTTTTCCGGTGAGAAAGTCCAACTCTGGCCTGGGTGGGCTAACGCCTCTCACCCAGCGGGGATGCACTGATATTCCAAACACGTCGAGGTCTTCCGGTGAGAAAGTCCAACCCTAGACCAAACTGGTGCAATGAAAACCACGGTGTCACGCAATCCCGCTTCCGAGACCCACCAAGAATACAGGCTAAAGCACTGTGATACTCTGAACCCCTTGTGGTCCTTTCGTGGAACTCGTGTGGTCTATTTTGGACCACACAGGGGACCACAGGACCTAACGAGGACCACATGCGTGAATTCAGTAGGTTCACAGTGCGGTTTTTGGTGGTAGAAGTGAACGAAGAAGAAGAAGAAGAAGACTATAAACCTGCTCTATACACCTCGTAACAATCACTATAAACCTGCTCTGTACACCTCGTAACTATCACTATAAACCTGCTCTAAACACCTCGTAACTATCACTATCTCGAAGAGAGAAAAGCGTTTTCCCCCACATTTCGCTGTCAGTGAATAAGACAACGCTACAGTTTTATCTGTCTCTGCCCAGTGATATTCACACTGCGTATTATCCTTCTCTTTACACTGGCCACATTATACAAGCAAGAGGACATGGGCAAAACTACTCGTATACGAAAGCTTGACCGACCGCGTCAGCCATTTTGATCTTCAACGTACGTGTTTTAACAGCGTATGATCTACAAATGAGAAAACAATTTATTAAATGCCTCCCTGAAACCCCCTCCCCCCCCCCCAAAAAAAAAAATCCTCCCGCCCCGAAAGAGAAATGCCAAGGCCCATCTGGTCAACCTGGCGGTGGGGTGGGGGGGGGCAAAGGGACTGTAGGTACTGAGTTCTAAAAGGTGTGAAAACTACTGGATTCTCTTCATCTCCTTCGTTTCCCTTTCCCGGGCCTGTACCACTGTCTTCTCTGTGATACTGAATCTTAACGGGAAACTATGATCATCGGAGCCAGATGCACAAACTGCAAAGCCGATCAAAAGTGACACAAGCCTGGGGTAAAAGCTTTGGGGCTCCTATCAGGATCTGAAGAGGTCTGCAGGCTTTGCCATGTCAACCGGGATCAGGATCTGAAGTGACCAACAACCTCGAACGCAGAAGAAGAAGAAGAAGAAGAGTGATCAGAAGCAATAAACGTGCCAACAAGTTTTAGGCTCTTCACTGAGTCACAATGACTGCCTGTAACACAACAAATATTAGTGCAAAAGCATATATCTATACAGGAAGCCACTGCAGTAAAGCTGTGATATCAGAATGCAAAAACTAGGGGAAAAGTAGGAACAGGTTTATTACTTAACGAGTACACACTCGATAAGTAATAAAGCTGTTCCTATTTTCCCCCTAGTTTTTACAATGACTACATGTAAGGCATCAAAAGTCTGATGATGGACCAGCATGTCACGAACGGTTCTCTTCAGCACAGAGGTTCTTAAACTTTTAAAACAAGAAGCTATGGACTCAACCAGTAAACACCCAACCATCCAACGATTACATGCTCCGACTACTGCTCCACGAACACACCGCCATCTTCAGACTACGCACGGGAAACTGCTGACCGCGAGCACACTTGTATCACCTCGACCTGTCACCCCCCCCCCTCCCAGGTGTATATGTGACATAGGTCTTCAGACATATCTTGCAGCTCTGCCCCACTCCCACGTCACCCCCACCCCCAATCTACCAAGAAGCTCGACTCCTGCTGTGGCCACAGAATGTCACATCAGAAGCTAAGATTTGAAGCGAAAAGCTCTTTTTCCAAAGGATGACAACACTTTATCCAGACAATACATATAGAAGTCTGAGGCTAGAACATGGAACGTAGAAGAAGAAGAAGAAGCTTTTAAATATCAATGGGTTGTCCAATATGTCCCTATATCCCCTTTGCCAGATTGTCGAATTCATCATCATCATCATCAATCATTGAGGTACTAGTATAACTTTAAAAAATATCAATATCCTGGGGTTACTGTAAGTATGGACAGCTAGAAACATAACAACTGAAATAAATTTCTCATCTAACAACAAATAAACAGAAAGAAAGAAAGAAAGGCACTGTTCAGAGATCGAGTCCTTTACTGCCATCACGGGGTTAAAGTACCCACAAATGGACAGGGATTTCGCTGGTAAAGAATTCCTGCTCTAAAATGTCCCAAACTTGTCCAAAATGGGGTTTTGGTAAGGACTGGATAGTGGGGGTGAAGGTGGGGGGGGGGGGTGGTAAGTAATAGCTGGCTTGGTACGGTGTACGGTTCTGTTGGTGTTAATTTAACTGCTGACAATGTCTGCTCTGTGCCATGTTGTATCATGTTGTAGGAAGATAAAGCACTGAGCTGCCTCACTTTTTGATGAGTTTCATGTCGTCTGGCGTCACCAGTCGGGTACAGCTGCGCGTTGGCCGCTTCCTACCCTGAAAACAAAACGCCCACCTGACAAAGTACTTGCCCAAGCTATCAGATTATCTCTTCTTCTGCATCTGCATAATGAGTCATCATTCTCTCTCTCTCTCTCTCTCTCTGTTTGACGGGCCTGCGTGCCCAATTCTTAACACTTTTGAAATAAAGATCAATCTCTCTCTCTCTCTCTCTCTCTCTCTCTCTCTTTTAAGATCCCTGCCGGCAGGCGTGGGACATCATGTCCTTCCACAACCCCCGATCCATTTTGCATCTCAACAGGTCTGTCACTGAGCATTTCCTACGCCAGGATGTCAAACTGGTACTTGTGTCTCATCTGTCTTCGATCTTCCCTGTTGCTTTTTAGGTACTTTAGCCCGCCTTACCCCAAGTCATGCCCCAGAAATTTAGACTGTCGTTTTCTGATCTCCGTTATAATTTTTCTTGTTTCTTGTGCCTCTTTCAGAACTTTCTCGTTCTGATTTTCTCGATGTCCGCGCTACCTTCAGCGTTCTTCTTAAGAACCGCATTTCGGCTGACTCCAGCTTTCTCTGCATTTCTCTGTATCAACATTATGCCTGAAGTCTTAAGAAAAAGTCTTAAGACAGACACTTGACTGAGCATATCTTAGCCCCACTGACAGTCCTTGTGTTCTACACTCTGGGCCAGCTTAGACGGGCCTGGTACTAACGACAAATGAGACAAAGACTCCAGCCTTCGACTGATGACGACAGCCCAAAATTGATTTGAATCGGAAATTCATGACTAAATGTCAGATTGGAGGTAGTGTTGTAGTTCTCGCTAGGTTACAAATGTTGATCCGTCTTGTGGAATGAACGGGAAAACTACCATCTCTCTGTATTGTGGGGAAAAACGATCATTTCCCTCTACTGTGGAAAGAACAGAAAAACGATCATCTGTCTGTACTGTGGAAAGAACAGGAAAACGCCCATCTCCCTTTATTGTGGAAAGAACAGGAAAACGGCATCTCCCTTTATTGTGGAAAGAACAGGAAAACAGCATCTCCCTTTATTGTGGAAAGAAAAGGAAAACGGCCATCTCCCTTTTTGTGGAAAGAACAGGGAACGGCCATTTCCTTGATGTGCTGGCAGGTGGTTCTTAATAGTTGTTCGTTCTCCTTAGTCCGTCGGAAACTTCTGAGGGCAACGCTTCTGTTGATGACTGCACTCTTTGAAGTTCCAACTGCTAGCATTCCTGTTTGGTCCAATGATGCATGAATATCTTTAGACAAATATAGCAACGTGTGTCTTGATTTGATTGTAAGGAGAACAGGTGGGTGGGATCAGTTTAAAAAAAAAAGATAGAAAAAGAGTGAGGAAAGTGGAGAGAAACAAGAAGGGGCCGAAAGTAAGATAAGCACATGTAAATGAAGCAATCTAATATTTCGGCCAAACATTTTTTTTCAAGGATCACATAAAAAAACAACTGATAAAAACACGTAAAAATAAATGAAAAACTGATTTCACTACTAACCTTTATCATGTAACTTTTAAAAAAAAAGTGCTCTGTACGTACAGTTCAAAGAAAACACTTCTGTCAGATGTGTTCATCCACAGGTGTATTCTCAAAACTGCTGTGGCGGAGGGAGGGGTGTGTTGGGGGATGAGGGGAGGGGGAGAGGAATAGACAGACAGACAGACAGACAGACAGACAGACAGATAGATAGATAGATAGATTAAATTAAAATTTTTATTTCGGTATTTTAAGTTCGGCCCGTGGCGCCTCAGCTGTGGAATTGGAGGGGGGGGGGGAGTCCTGCTTCTTCTTGAGCTGGGGAAGGAAAGGGGGTCAGACGTGATGCTGACCACATCACATGACCCTTCCCTCCCTTCCCCCCCCCCCCCCAACCACAAACTTTGCAGCGTGAGAACAGCTGTGGACTCCTCATTTAAAAAATAAATAAATAAATAAAGCAACAACAAAAAAATACAACCCAGATGATGTTAAAAATCGAGCCAACCTAAACCACGGTGTCACGCAATCCCGGTTCTGAAACCCACCAAGAATACAGGCTCAAGCCCTGCGATACTCTGAACTTCTTGTGGTCCTCTCGGGGATTTCGTGTGGTCCTTTCGGGGACCACACGGGAGACCACGGGACTTAATGAGGACCACAGGCATAAATTCAGTAGGATCACAGGGCGGTCTTGGTGGTAGAAGCGAACGAAGAAGAAGAAGAAGAGCCAACCTATTCGCTAGGTCTGTGGATTCCTCCAAAGATTCTCCCGTGGACCCACCCGGTGATCCATGACTCCAATTTAAGAATCAATAGTGTGTCGGCAGATCAAGGAAAATAAATGTCATCATCATATGTCTATGGCGTGATCAGACTATATATGCTTTTTGGTGGGGACATAAAAACATAATGGTTCCTACGGTGATTTTGATAAGACCCTGTCCCACCTCTCCGTGGTACCCCCCCCCCCCAGTAACAGCCTGGCTAACGGGGCAGGGATCGCCACAGTCCCCCATGGTGGTGGAGTCTGCTAAAGAAGCATTGCACACCCCCCTGCTTTTTTAGCTGTACTCGGGGACTAAAAAAGTAGCCGCCCTGAACCTCTACAGCATCGGCTGGAAGGAGCAACAGCTCGCAGGTACAAGATTGTTCGGACAAGTACAAATAGCTCCTACACGGCTCAACTGCTAGCAAGCATTAAATAAAATCGCGCTGTTGTTTCATTCTGTCGAAACAGCGGAAACTGTTTCTTCTATGTTTCTGTTACTAGCACCGGTGATTCCCCCTACACAGTTTAGGAACTCCTCACGTTCAAAGGGAAGTAACTAATGACTGGCATCCAAGAGTTGCGTGGAATTGATGGAGGGCTGTGAACAGAATTTTGAAATCTGTGCCGTTGGGGATGGGGGTTGGGGGGGGGGATGTGTGTGTGTGGGGGGGGGGCGCCAGAGTGGGAAGAAAGTGGGGGAGGACGGGATAAATAGTGATATAATGCGGACAGGATGAAGACAAGCGGATGAAAGAATGCAAAAAGAGGATCTTTCTGCCAACATTACGTCTCGTTCTCTCCCCCCCCCCCCCCCCCAAACTCCCTCCCTCGCCCTCTCCCGCGAAAAAAAAAAAACTGGACTTGGATTCTGGAAACTAGCATTTGTCCCACCTTCTTCCCCCCCCCCCCCCAGCTCTTTCAGAAAGCTGTATGTCCCCCTTCCCCTCCCCCGTATATTTATTACCGTTTACGCTTTTGCTTATCATGTCGTATCGTCTCGCCGCCCTCTCCCCTTCCCCTCCCCCCCCCCCCCCCCGCCCTTCTGCTACTCCAGCGTCTTCCAACCTTTCTGACTCATGTCCCCATCTAACGTCGCAGATTTTTATCCCCCCCCCCCCACCTCCCCGTAATATAATATGGTCAACCAAGTTCTGAAAAAAGTATAATATACAGTAAATATATTCTAGTTGCCCCCTCCCCCCCCTAATCCCACGTTGGGAAAACTGTGCTACACTGACCGTCAGTATATGCCCGCTGTGTGCCTTTCAACAAACTAAATAATAACAACAAAAGACAAGCAACAGACACGCCCCCCAGCGCGCGGTGATACGAGACAAAAAGTCTGCCCACGCAAGACATTGAGGGAGAGAATTACAGAAATCCTTAAAATATCCCATTATATGAAGAAAACTGCCGATCCCTAACAAGACGTCTGTTTGTCCCTTCAACACTGAAAGGTGTACTGAGGAAGGAGAAGAGACAAGACAAGACAGTCTGGCGTTCCCCCCCCCCCAACCCCACCCACCCTCTCCTCCTCCTCCTCCCACGCCTCCTTTTCTAGGAATGTGTTTTCGAAAGCATGTTAAGGATACTTAAGGGAGTTTGAGGATGAGATGACAAGATAGACAGAGGGATCATTTGGAAGGAATACTGCGCCTCAGCTGACTGCAAAGAAAGTATCTCCCTCCCTCCCTCCTCCTTCTCCCCTTCCTCTCTATCCTCCTACCACCCTAACCCTCAATCTCCTTAACGCGTCGAATGTTTTTTCTTTTCTTCCTTTCGTTTTGCCTTTCTTTTTTTTTTAAAGTCTAATTTTGATGCCTTTCATTATCTCATTTGTTCCGTTGTTAAAAACATATTATTTCTCTGTTACTCCATCCCATGAAAGACAAGAGACAAAGAGGCAAAAATTTTCCCAGAAATTAATTTCCTTCTCCATTTTATTTATTTGTTTCTGGGCTCAATGTCCGGAAGATTAAACTTGGGGAGATAATGGAGGTAGGAGAGGAGCAAAACAAAATACATGCAAAGAAGTCATAGAGAGAAAGAGAGAGAGAGAGAGGGGAGAAGAGGGGAGTGGGTGGGTGGGTCACGGGGTGTGGGGAGGGAGAGAGAAGGAGAGGAGGGGGAGTAAAGGGGAGTACAGGAGGATGTTAGACAGTCAGTCCATCACTACAAGAGAACGTGTGTAAAAGCAAAAGAAAGCTGGGAGAGAGGTAAGGAGGAACAGATGGGGAACGCTGAGACTAGAACATGGGGAGGGAGGCGGGGGTTGTAGAGATATAAGCAAGAAACCAAACTGGTTGGGGGGGGGGGAGGGGGGAAGAAACCAGTTATAAGCACCCATGAGAAAGGAAAGGATATTTAATAACAGCGAAGACTGGGACAATATTATGTCAGGCAAGAACACGGGATGGAGGGGGGCGGGGTGAGGGGAAGCTGAACCCACGAAACAAAATAAACATGTAGCATTAATACAGCGTAAAGCAGTGGTTCCCGCACCTTTTTTTTTGGGGGGGGGGGGGTCACAGCCCCCTTGTCTCCCAGATCAAATTCCCCTATTCCCTCTAAAGATTCCTCTCATTTTTTTAAAATGCTCCCTGCCATTCCCTGTTACCCTCCCAGGATTTCCCTCACCACCCACAGGAGGGCGGCATCACTCCCTTCCGGGTTCTACTGCTCTAGAGTGTAAAGGGTAAAAACAAGGAATACATACGAAGAAGAAGAAGGCATATAAGAGACTAGAGTTAAAATTCGCTTTTAAGAAAATGGGAAACCCATCACAGAAAATATCACTGACAATGTAGTGCTGGAGGCATAAATGGGGTTTGGGGAGGGGGGGGGGTTTGCAAGGGGTAAGGGTAAGAAGAAGAAGAAGATAGTAATATATGACGAAGAACAGAAAAGAAGAAGAGATACGACATGAAATAACAAAACAGTGGAGAAGACAGCGATATATGAAGGAGATTAGAGGGCCAGAAAGAAATGCACAAAATAACAGGAAACCCAGAGAAGACAGTTATATCAGTCGGAGATTAGAGGGGAAGAAAGAAATACATAAGATGAGAAAACTAGGGGAGAATACAGTAATATATGAGGGAGATTTGTGGGTATGAAATACAAATACATGAAATTAAAAAAGAAAAAAAAACAGTAATATTTGAAGGAGATTATAGGACACGAAAGAAAGACATGAAATAACAAAACAAGGAGCAAAGGCGGAGATGTAATAGATTTGAGATAGAAAGGAAAACCAGACAAAACATCCAATGAAAACAGAGCAGACAGACAAAGGTAAACTAGCTGTGACGTAGCGTTAACCTTGAACGAGAAACTGTTAAAGTTATTAGATTCTAGAGTTTCCAGCTCCTCTCCATGTTTCCTTCAAAAAGTCGTATTTGATCATACAACGAAATTAAAACAAAGCATATGATTGTTAGAAAACGAGTCCTAAAATGCTATATTGAACCTATCTTGTTATATGGAAATGAATCATGGACAATATGCAGGTCTGCAAAAAAATCACTGGAAGCAGCAGAAATTTGGTTTATTAGAAGAATGTTGCCAATCCCCTGGACAGCAAAAATAACTAATAAAGAATGTATGAGAAGAGCTGGAGAGACAAAAAAATCTTGTCAAAAAGATAAGAGAGAAACAATGTACTTTCATAGGACATGCAAGAGGGAGCATTGAAAATATTATAACAGGAAAAATAGAAGGAAGAAGATCAAGAGGAAGACCAAGTGAAATGATACTGGACAGTCTGACGGGATGGTGTGAGAGGAGATCACCAACTGAGCTGATAGCCTGCATGAAGGATCGTGTAATCTGGAGAAGCATAATATCCAACGCCAACGGCACGGCACATGTTGATGATGATGATGATGATGATGATATGCTCTGCCAGTAAATCCCCTACATCCTACAATCTTCTGTTCTTAACATACCGGTACATTCTATGAATGTTCTGCTGGTACCATTACAACTACGAATATTCTGCCGGCAACATCCCCGATATTCTATGAAAGTTCTGCCGGCAGCATCCCATACATTCTACATGTATTCTGCAGGCAATATTTCTTATATTCTACGAGTCTTCTGCTGGCAACATCCCTTACATTTAACGGGTGTTTTGCTCGTAACATCTCCAGCATTCTACGAGTGTTCTGCTAGCAAGATCCCTGTATTCTACGAAAGTTATACTTGCAATATCCATTACATTCTACGAATGCTCTGCTAGCAACATCCCTTTACTCTACGAAAGTTATGCTAGCAATATATCCATTACATTCTACGAGTGCTCTGCCAGCCACATCCTCTACATTCTAGAAGTGTTTTGCCGGGAACATCTCCTCAGTCATTTGCATGTCCCTTGTGGAACTTTGCCTCCCGTAGGCCTCTCGGTTGTAAGCAAGATGGCCTGCTGCTGATGCATCCATTTGCAGATTGTCAACGATGTCTTGCAGCCATCTTCGCTTGGTTTTCCTCTCTTTCTTTTTCCCGTTATGTACCCTTCCAAGACGGTCTTCTCTAGATTATCATGACGTTTAATGTGTCCAAAATATTTAAGTTTTCTCTGTTTAACCCTCTTTACTAGCCAACCTTCTTCTATATTAAGTTCTTGCAGCATGGCTATATGTGTTGTTTTTGTGTCCATGATATTTGAAGAACTCTTCTGTAGCATTTACATTCAAAGGCATTTATGTGTTTCTCAGCTGTTTTGTTAAGTGACCAGGTCTCACAGGCATATGTTGTGATGAGAAAGATGCATGCCCTTAAAAATCTTATTTTTGTAGTTCTGTCTGTTCCTCTCCATAACTTCTTTAGTTGTTTTACTTTTTGAAGAGCGATAGATGTCCTTTTAATTTCCCTCATTGTATCTCCATTATTAGATAGTAGTGATCCAAGATAATAAAAACTCTCCACCTCTTCCAATTTTTCCTCAACATCCCCTACATTCTATAAATGTTCTGCCGGTAATACTCCATATTTTCCATGAATTTTCTACCGACACCGAAATTTTATTATTTTTATAATCCTCTCTCTCTCTCTCTCTCTATCTCTCTCTCTCTCTCTCTCTCTTCACTTGCATGAACTTTTGAAATATCTTCCCCTCTTTTTAAAATTATCATTTCTTTAAAATGACTGAAAACACGTTATCTAAAGTTTGTGCGGTATTTAGAAATGATACAAAATGCAATTCTGCATGGAGATAAGTTAGAAGAGAGGAGCGATGGCTATCCGTAACCAGTTTATTCGCTCATTTAGAAAATAGAATGCGATTTAAACTGTATTTCGAGAAAACCTGCAAGAAAACTTCATCAAAATTTGTCTTCGCCATTCCATCAAAACTCGGAACTTTCCGAACTTTATTTTTAGAAAGTTGACAATCTGATAATTGGTAACAGCTTTTCCCGCTCTGCCTATAGGGTATTCTGGAGTGTTCACAGTATTTTATACTCTCTATCTCTCACCAGAAAAAAAAAACGACATATATTTCATTTCTGAAGACTTGATTACGAAAGATAACGACAGCCATGATTATTCTGTTAAAGAGGAAGGAGAGAGAGAGAGAGAGAGAGAGAGAGAGAGAGAGAGAGAGGGAGGGTTGGGGTGGGGACAGTTATCTGGCTTCTGAAAAGCACGTTTCTCGAGGATTACTCCGGGATTTAAAACACGATTCTGTTGCCCAGCTCTCTATCCGACACGATTTATATGGTTCAAAATCAAATGCCCCACCCCCCCCCCCCCCCACCCCCCATCTCCTCCATCGCAAGGATCTTAAAATTTTCCATCAGTGACAAGAATTTTACTTTTTTAAAAAAATCCTATGACGTCATAAATTGTTGTTTTCTATTTTTATTTTTCTAGCATCTTGTGAAATTATATACTTTTGTTGTTTTCTAATTTTACTTTTATAACATCCTGTAATACTATAAACTGTTGTTGTTTTCTATTTTTAACTTTTCTAACATCCTGCAATGCCACATACTATTCTTCTTTTCTATTTTAACTTTTCTAACATCCTGTAATGCCACATGCTATTCTTGTTGTCTATTTTTACTTTTCTAGCAACCTGTAATGCCATATACTATTGTTGTTTTCTATTTTAAAAATTTATTTTTCTATAGTTTGTTTAGTAAAACTCCTACCTCTGTACTTGTTGTCTGACTCACGTCACCGATGTCGCTAATCAAGACCTGGTGATAAATTAAATCGACAAGGCGTTCTTCACCCCGTGGGCCCCCCCCCCCCCCCCCCCAGAGGTTCCTTTATACGTGATGTAATCATATCAAATATTCACAAATCCATGTGTCCCGGCTCCTCCCACCCCACCCAACCCTCTCCAAACAAAACCGACAGATGTAATACAATACATCATCATTCATGAACACAGGATCATAAACGCTCTTTTCCTAACTGCATATCGCACTGGATCATTCTTTTCAGTCAGAATTAAAACAGTCAGCTACAAAACGGCAGTTCACCACCAACTCTCCCAGAGTTTCAGATTCAATGTCAGACGATGGACACCGCAGACTCTCAAGAAATGGTCACGTGATAATCTTTCGCCTGAGAAAAAGACCATTGCAGGCTGAGGCATCATCTATGCCATAAGCTGAAAATTGGCGCACCAGACCCATGTGCCTGCGGCAAAGAACAAACAGACCCAACAATCACATCCTCCAGAGCTGCCAGTTACAAGCAAAAAGACCTGGCCGGACCCCAGGCGATTTCCCCCCCCCCCCCCACCACCACCACCACCACCACCGGGACACAAGATAAGATCTACGGTGATGCTGAAAACCTGAGATCAACTGTCATATTTGTGAGAGAGACTGATATCAATGTCTAAGCGAAGAAGAAGAAGAATCAATGTCTATAGATTTTAAGTTCCATTTCTAATTTCTTCTGATCACTGTCTCTAACTAACTCTAGTCTTGACTGTCCTCACCCAACGTCTGCTCTGCCCAAAGTTTTTGGGACGATTCTTCTCCTCAACAACTAACCCAGCCACTGTCTTTCTAACAACAGTTCTGGACCAAAGTCTTCCCAGCAACTATCCTCGACTCAGCTCTTGCCTGTTCTAATATTATCTTTCTCTCATGTCCAGAAATGCTTTGTTTATGTTATTTTTTAAGGTTTTTTTCGAGGTCTAACTTTACAATACTGTATATTTTATTCCACATACGTGACACTGCTTTTAATTTCCTCGCTGACTATGTTGCTTCTGTTGAAGGTTGTGCCTAGGTATTTGTATGTTTCTGCTTTCCTAATGATCATGTCTCTAACATTTATATCTTCTTCTTCTTCCTCGTTCGCATCTAACATTTATATAATATGGATCATTCTGCCTGTGGTCTCTTGATATCTTCATGTACTGTCTTATCTTTGTTAATGGTCAAGCGCACTTTCAGTGCCGCATCTCTCAGGTGTATGCAGGTACTGGTGACTTCTTGCATGGTTTCCCCCCACTAGGTCGATGTCGTCAGCGTATCCTAGCATTTTAGCTAGTTCTTCCGTACAGCTTTCTTCTTTCACTTTTCTAATTACCTTTTCTAGTACTAGGTTGAATAGTAATGGAGATAATGTATCACTTTGTATAATATTTTCGAGGGTGAATTATATATTTCTAACTAAAGAAGAGGTTCTGGATACTTCTATAGTATTGACGCTTACAGATGCTCTTTGATTAACATATCACAGGTTTCACAAAATTTTACCACATTCACTAGATCAGAGCAAGTCCGATAAATGTTCACTGCATTATTTCATTCTGATAAATAAGTTCAAGACGTATTTTCGACAACATCACTTGGATTTAATCACTTAATCATGTGTTCACAATATCAACCATTTCGGCAATGTTCTCAAATTTAAAGATATTCTACATGTGATACTATGCACGTGAAAGCTGGAAAACAACTAAAGAAATAGAAAAGAAATTAGACTCTTTTTGAAAACAAACGCCTAAAGAAAATACTCGGCATCAAGTGGAACGAATTCATGAACAATGCAGAGATAAGACAGATGACTGAACAACAACCAGTCTCATGGCTGATCAGGAAAAGGAGATGGACATATGTTGGTCACTTGATGAGAAGAAAGATCAGAGAATCCCAAAAACAAGCTATCAAGTGGAACACAACAGGCCAAAGAAAAAGAGGCAGACCGCGTGAAACTCTGAAGAGGACATTGTTAAGAGAGGCCAAATTAACAGACATAAAATCCTTTGATGAGGTTGAAAGACTCGCCGAAGACAGGAAAAATTGGCGAACTACTTTGCGAGCCCTATGTGACGTTTAACGGCACAGGAAGGATATAAGATAAGATACTAGGACATTTCCTAACTCAGTATTATATCAGATCTGCAATACGTGGTCAACTAGTTTCTCGTCTAAAATCACTTTACTCGAAGTTTCAAAAGTATCAAAAGTATTCTTAATCAGTTGAACCACTTTGAAACACATCTTTAGTCTAATACTACTTCTGATACTATAGCGTCTCGTTCTCTTTCTTGTTCTTCTGTTCTTCTCCGATCGTTCTCTTGTCTGATTCTCTCCGATAGTCTTCTTCTGCCGTCTGAATCGGTCTTCGCTTACTGACCGTCTCTGATCCTCCCCTTATCGTCTGTTCTTCCGTCTTCTGTTCTTCTCTGCTCGTCTGTCTGATCCCTGATCGTCTGTTCTTCCGTTTGCTGTTCCTCTCTTCTCTGTCTACTTCTGACGACCCCCCCCCTCACTTGTCCACCAGCCTCTGGACTTCCTCTTCTTGGGGGCTCCTTCCTTTTCGTGCTCCTTACTTTGACGTCTGGCTTGGTCTCTATTCACTGACCGTCCGTGTTCTTCCGTCTTCGGGCTCCGTCCTCCCCAACTGCCTTGTGACTTGCATGTCGTAAGTCAACTGTCCAATAGGCCACGCCTCTTTAATAGGTCAGCTGGCCGAGTTGGCCATTCCTTTATTTAAAAACCGCGTGCAATGGCGTCCTAACAGCATCCTAACGCTAATAGGTGTCATGCGTGTCAGTCTACATCATTTCCATCTATACAATTGTCAATTACTTAAGTCGTTATCTTGCTCTTTCATGTCGGAGGTTTTATTGTGTCCTCTCTTTTCACTGTGTCTGTCTTTTCTATTCGTCTTTTCTATGATGTTTACACGTGTCAGCGTCTAATCACACAGTGTCAAGGAAGTTTGTTTTTCTACCTTGCTCTAATTTTCCTATTTACTTTTTTTGTTGTTATTAGATGTTACTATTTTGCCTACAATATATTCATAATCATATTCATTAATAATAATAATAATAACAACAACAACTATAATCATTACTCACAAGGCCATGCTATACTTGTTTTAAATAAATTCTTATACAGAAGGTCTCTGGCTTTCTTCTTTTATATATTACTATATTTTGTGCATTCTCCATGCATATTCTGGCCAAACTGATTAATTTATTAGGTATCTCAAATTCTCTCATAATTTTCCATAAGCTGCTCCTATCTATGCTGGTCATAAGCGTTCTTGAAGTCAGTGAAGATATCATGTACTTCTTATCCACATTCCCAGTACCTTCCTGCTCTTTGACATAGATAAAATATTTGGTCTGTGGTGGACCTATTCTTTCTAAAACCTGCTTGACAGTTTCCCAGTATGTTCTGGCTGTATGGTTTTAATCTTGTTTAAAATTAGAATAATAGTATTTTCGTAGTTTATTCGTAGTAAGAATATTCCGCTGTAGTTTTCACACTTGCTCTTATCCTAACAATGATTTGCAAGGGTTGGGGGGGGGGGGGGTTGTGTTTGGTTGTGAAGGAAAGGGGAGATAACTAGAAAAAAAAACAAAATAACAATATACAACAAACTAAAATAACGTTAGAAATGGAAGACTAAGATTCTGAGGGATGCAAGCTGTAAGCTAATAGTGCAAACGCCAGCACCAACGGCGAACGTATCGATCCGCATATTATTGCAGATTGGCTTTTTTCTGGGGCGGACGAGGCGGGTAGGGAGGATCGAGAACGGATAAAATGCGGTCGCGGGGAGGGAGGAGTGGAGGGGAGGGGGGAGAGGTGGGGGTGAGGGGGACGGGAGATGGGGGGGGGGGGGGAAGAAGTCTGAAATGAGAGCAAGTAGCGTCCAGGCGAATTGATCTCTCCAGCAAAGCAAGGGGGAAACTAGGTCAACGATCTTTTACGCCAAAGCAGGAAGGAATGTGTGCCGACCCATTTAGCTTCCTAGAAAGCTTTCCCCGCCCGCCCTTTCGCCAACAGTAAATGGGCAAGATGCCAGGCTGGGGAAAAATATCCACGCGGGGAAGGGGGGAGCCAAAGGAAAAGGAGGGAGAGAGTGAGAGAGAGAGAGAGAGAGAGAGAGAGAGACGGGGAAGGAAGGGAGGGAGGGGGTATCTGCAGAAAATTAAAGCAAGGTGGTCTTGTTCAGATAATGTTACCTACCTCAGATGCACTCTGAAGATTAATAATAAAACAGGCAACATTCACAGATTAAAATATAACAAATCTGAAACGTTAAAACCAACTGGCCCAGAAATTTCTGAAAGAGAGACACAACACAGAGAGAGAGACACAGAAAACGGGAGATGTTTAAAACCTTGTGTGTGTTTGTGTGTCTGTGTGTGTTTGGTGTGTGTGTGTGTGTGTTAATTGACGGATCGCCTGTTTCTAGAGTGGTGTTGTCAAAGAAAAGACAAATGAGAAGGGAGAACCAGAGGATGAGAAACGAATGGAAAAGATGGCAGCTCCTTTTTTTTTCTCGCTTCTAACTAAGCAGTGATTCTCAAACTCTTTCAGGTCAAGGGCCACCAGGAGCCCATTGTGGTGGGGCGCATTTCGTATTAATTTCCAATTCTACATACACTTCTCCTGTTCTAAACAATCTCGACTTGCCCGCACGGGCTAAAAGCATTTCCTTTCCGCAGAAACTCACTTGCTGAACCAATGAACCCCCTACTTGCTGAACCAATGCCTCCTACTTGCTGAACCAATGAACCCCCTACTTGCTGAACCAATGCCCCCCACTTGCTGAACCAATGCTCCCTACTTGCTGAACCAATGCCCTCTACTTGCTAAACCAATGCCCCCTACTTGCTGAACCAATGCCCTCTACTTGCTGAACCAATGCCCCCTACTTGCTGAACCAATGCCCTCTACTTGCTGAACCAATGCTCCCTACTTGCTGAACCAATGCCCTCTACTTGCTGAACCAATGCCCCCTACTTGCTGAACCAATGCCCTCTACTTGCTGAACCAATGCCTCCTACTTGCTGAACCAATGCCCTCTACTTGCTGAACCAATGCCCCCTACTTGCTGAACCAGAGCCCCTTATTGCTGAACCAATGCCCCCCCCCCCCTAACTTATTGATGTGAAGGGATGTGTTCATGCAGGATTTAGCACAACGAAGCGCCTGGTTCTTAGCTCCACTACCCGAAAAATAACAGCACTGCCAGAGTAACACATGGCTCATCCAGAATGATGAAGGTAGGCATGACGTCAAATGCTGCTCGCCTGAAGCTCGTTACAGGAAGGCACAATAAGGTATGCGAGAGAAGAAGAAGAAGAAGAAGAAGAAAATATCACTGAAGGACGTAGTTGTTGGAGGAGAACAATCGATGGACAACACAAACTCAGAACGAAATATACAAATAACGTAGTGAGAGTAAAATACACCAAAGATCCTGAGGACTGCTTTGCAGAACATAAGCCGATGAGACATCTTGAAAGACAAACAAAACCCGCTTCTCATGCTGTGGTGGATCTAAAAACTAAACTAAAAACTGGCAATGTTTTGTTTTTGTTTTGTTTTTCCCCCATACATGTTTACTGTAATGCTCATAAATATTTTGAAGCTGAACATTCATCCCTTCATGTTTTTATTGATCGGCCAAGCACTCGCCGCCAGTACGCCTTATGGCGTCTTGCAGGGCAGCCACAAATTCTCTCTATTTCTTAGGATCTGGAAAACTCAAGAGGAAAAAAAAGAGGAAAAAAAACAGGAAGGATAAAAATAACATATCACCATGTTTGTTTACCAAACGGTTCAGAAGAACAAATACATTTTGAACTTTTTTTGCAAACACCAGATATCGCACTTATATGGAAGTGAATCATGGACAATAGGCAAGTCTGCACAAAAATCATTGGAAGCAGCAGAAATCTGGTTTATTAGAAGAATGTTGCCAATCCCCTGGACAGCAAAAATAACTAATGAAGAATGTATGAGAAGAGCTGGAGAGACAAAAAACCTTGTCAAAAAGTTAAGAGAGAGACAATGTACTTTCATAGGACATGCAATGAGAAGAGGGGGCATTGAAAATATTATAACAACAGGAAAAATAGAAGGAAGAAGATCAAGAGGAAGACCAAGAGAAATGATACTGGACAGTCTGATGGGATGGTGTGAGAGGAGATCACCAACTGAGCTGATGGCCTGCATGAAGGATCGGATACTCTGGAGAAGCATAATAGCCAACGCCAGTCGGCACGGCACATCATGATGATGATGAAATATCGCACAGGTAGGAGAATTCATGATCGCCAACGCTATTCGACGCGGCACGTGACGATGATGACAAATTACACTGCAGAAGAAGAAGAGACTGTAACTTTGAAGCCCATCTGACCAGAGAGACTACAGAACTGCTTAGTTTTGAGAAAGCTGGTGCATTTTCAAGATCAAGTGGGGTTACCATACGTCCAGTATTCTTTTTTTTTTCCTCTAACATTTCATCTTTTTTCTATCTCTGAATTTGAGAGAACTTGATGGGTTTGGGTCTGACATATAGGGAAACACCTAGGATTTTTTTTTTTTTTGGATCACATTTAACGGTTCTTCTAAAACAATGTCGTCTTGCTACTACTGCCGCCATCCGGATGAAAGTCTCGCGCCCAATGAGATTCTTGCTTTCAGTTCCTACTTTTTGGTGTTAGAACATAATAGGTACATGCATTACTATTCATACAGTGTTATTAGTGTCATTTATATTCTAATATAGAAGATAATACAATATTATTATCTTTATTACAAATAACACTACTGACAGAGCATCGTTCTGTTACTTGTATGCTATTATGTGCTTCATTATTTTACACATATCTGAAAAACGTAATAATAACAGTCAAGGATTCAAGTAACCAGTTATTAAATGTATCCTATTTTTTTCACATTTCAAAATACGGTAACCCTGGTTAAGGGAATGCTTGACCTACTCTCTATTAATAGCCAAGGGAATGTTTGATCCTCTATTAGTAGCCAAGAGAATGCCTGATCTATGCTCTAAAAGAATCTGACCTACACTATTACTCGTGAAGGGAATGCTGAAATTATTCTTTTAAAAAAAAATACAGTTCAGGAAACTCTTGAATTATATTCCATTCCCTCCATGTTCATGAAATCGGCCATTGTGGCGTTGAAATTCTCTGAAAAATGAGTACGAGATCAGAGCCATAATAAAATACAGGAGTGATTTACATTACAGAAAGCAATAACGGGGGGGGGGGGGGGGTCCACTGCCTCATGGTTACTTGGTAATGGATCACTTAACAGCAGTTTTCATGCTGTGTGGAGGCAAAGGTGATGAGAGCTTTTTTTTTTCTTTTTTCTGAGAGTCAGAAAATGTATTCCCAAGACAAGTCTCGTGGACAAGGACAAGAGTCAGTGTGTAGCATCGACTGTAAAGGAGAAACAAGCCCGGCAAGTCTTATCAAAGGAAACTATGGCATATATATCATATAGCCGTTAAATTCAAACAAACAAACAAACAAACAAACAACAAGAACAAAAAAAAACAAAAGGAAATTAGCCATAGAATTTCGAGTGGCGTAGTAGCTGGTGTACCAATTTTTCAACGCGAGATCTGTGGTTTATATCCGGACGGGGGCGCCCGTCTCTCGGCGCGAAGAAGATGGCTACATCGCTGCTCTTGGAGCTGGAAAAAAAAGTTTAAAAGTTGTCCGGCATGATGTGACCATACCAACCTCTGGATCGTCAGGTCTAATAAAACAGGGATACGTAACGCCCTCTATGGTATGGCAGGGCTACTTTATAAGTTCTATAGAATTTCACTTTTCAGCATGATACTTCATCTACTACTACTACTACTACTACTACTACTACTACTACTGCTACTGCTACTACTACGTTTCATGATTTTAGGTTCAGATATCTATATTTTTCTCTCTCTCTGACCCATGCCAATCAGACGTTGGTCGCCACCGATATCCACAACCATCTATCCTTTGCTCTTTCTATAAGATGTGTGTTGGACCGTGCTCTGTTTCACTCTCTTAGCCCATCAAGTATCTTGGTTTTTTTAAAATCTTCCTTGTCCCTTTGTCCATCCAGTTTTCCTGTTGTCACTATGTGTTCCAGTTTGCCCTTTCTGAAAACATGTCAACAAATCAAATTTGAAAACAAATCAGGACTGTAGGTTCTGAATTTTGTCCATAATTTCTCTCTTTCACCCAGCCTCTCTTAGATCCTCTTCATTTGTTTTCTTAGCTGCCCATGTTATTCACATGATTCTTTTTAGGAACCACATCTCCGCTGCTTCCAGTAGATGTTGAATGCTCTTGCTTCGCGTCGATAGCACAATACGGGTTCGATGTAACACTCGATGTAACTTCGATTAACTCTCTTTTTTTGATATTCATTGACTGAGCTTTATTGCGCATTACGTTTTTTCATTTTCATAAATACTGACGCCCCCATAAACTGTGCAGTTTTTTTTTTTGGGGGGGGGGAAGTCATGGTTTGCGCCCCAAAGTTTCTCTTCCACTGCATCTCCCTGCGGTCAGAGCGGAAAAAAAAAATATAATCAGTTTTGAAGACTCTACTACACCTCGCCTAACGAAAAGGCGAGAGAAATGGTTGTCTCACCAACCCCAGGCACAACCACAGCCTCCAAGGAGAGGGCCCCTTTAATGAGTACGGATAGTAAATCAGCTCCATCCCCCTCCAAATCTCCCACCCCCCCCCCCCCCCTCACCTCCTGCAGCTTGCTAGGCGACACCAGCTGCATTCACGACAAAAACAGGGGAGATAATTATATTTTATTTTTGTTCCAGGCACAGAGATCCGATCTAAGATTATCGAGCTACAGTTGTGACAACGCGCTCATTCTAACTCCCGAACCCCCCCCCCCCCCCCCCCCCCCAGCCCCACAACCTCTCCCTTCTCCAGGAGAGATAACCTTACGCGGCAGCTAAAGTTTGAAGAACAGACGAATATTAGGAAATGAAATGGAACACACAAGCATTAATTCCTTTTCTTCTTTCGTGAAATTAATACTTCTCTTTCGACCCATTTAAAAAAAAAAAAAGAAAGAATGAAAGGAAGGAAACATATTCCGGCTCATATTCAGGAGAATTCATGATTCACTCAGCTGCCCGCCCCTACTCCGCAACCTTGACTGTGTGTTTCTTTAATGCATACGCCAAAGTAGCACCCCCCCCCCCCTCTCCTTTCCGCCCCCCAACCCCCTTTCCATATTATAGAAATGTTCTTTTGATTACTTTTGTTTTCCATTTCAGACCTTTTTTTTTAGATTTCATTTCTTATTACTTTTTAATAGACCTTTCTAACTTCTCTCTGAAATGTCATTTAATCCCCCCCCCCCCCTTTCTCATTCGTTTCCTGTCATGGAGACCGGAATGAATTTTTATGCGAATATTTCTTCCCTCTATTAATACACTGAAAGACGCTGGCGATGATTGGGACATGTACTCCGGATGACTGACAACTCGCTACCAAAAATAGCACTAAGATGGACATCACAGGGGAACAGAAGTAAGGGTGGACCAAAAGAGACATGGAGAAGAACAACAGAGAGGATGTTGAGCAATAGAGGGCTCACTTGGGCAGGAGCGGGGGAAAAAAAAGGCACAGGACGAGGGTTTCTGGAAAACCCTCGCGGAGAGAGAGAGAGAGAGAGATACACTAGGCGCCCGGTTTACTCCTCCGGTGGTACCGAGTTCAGTCCCGCAGCGGGATTTTTCTGGTACACACCAAAAAAAGGTTTCCGGTGGTCGACCCAGCCTCTTAAAATGGGTACCAGAGAAATCTGGGAAGGTAATGCGGCCAGGCGTGATGCTGACCACATCACACTTTCGTGTGCCGAAGGTCTTGGAAATACGGGCCTAACACTGTATCCCAAATATGCCTTAATGACGTGGAAACGGGACTTTCACCTTTTATTAATACACTGACAACAGGAAATACAGTGAGTTATAGAATGTATAATCTACATTTTCAGGTGAAGTGTATCGAGATGTCATTGTGCCGTACAGGAGAACATGAGATGGCGCACTTTATTAAAAGGATCATAAGCTCGTCCAAAAACTTCAGCACCCGGTGGGATTTGAACCTGTGACCTTCTCGTCAGAAAACGGAACGGCTCAGCCACTGAGCAGCTTAACCCTCCACTAAATATTATTTAGTAGCTGACTATATCTACAATCGAAATCATCAGTACTATTATCTTATGTATGTAGTAAATGCAAGTTTTTTTTTTCAGTCTCTTTTGAATCTATGTCCCGTGGAATTTGCAAGAAGTAGGGGTGTGAAGTGACTGCCGCGAGAGAGATAGAGGTGTGCCGTGACTGCACAGAACTACAAAAATAAGATTTTTAAGGTCATGCATCTTTCCCATCGCAACATATGCCTGTGAGACCTGGACACTTAACAAAACAGCTGAGAACACACATAAATGCCTTTGAATGTAAATGCTACAGAAGAGTTCTTCAAATATCGTGGACACAAAAAAGAACAAATATATCTATACTACAAGAGCTTAATATTGAAGAAGGCTGGCTAGTAAAGAGGATTAAACAGAGAAAACTTAAATATTTTGGACACATTAAGCGTCATGATAATCTAGAGAAGACCATCTTGGAAGGATATATAATGGGAAGAAGAAAAAGAGGAAGACCAAAACGAAGATGGCTGCAAGAAATTGTTGACGATCTACAAATGGACGCAGCAGCAGCAGGCCATCTTGCTCACAACCGAGAGGCGCACAGGAGAGCTGTTTGGGAGGCAGAGTTCCGCAAGGGATAAGCAAACGAATGAATGAATGAGGGCTGTGAAGTGTTTGTGCCTTCACATTCTTAGGACACTACTAGCACTTAAGGCAGGGAGATCGCCACTTGTCCTCGCTGCCTTTGTCTTCCCAGATAAATCCCAGATACCTAATTCTTGTGGGTGGGCTGGGCCAGGTTCCGGTCTATCCGAAACAGAAAAAAAAAACTCCGCCCGAATGTAAAATCAAACCAGGGGACCGTTTGATCGGCAGGCGAGCACACTAACCACTACACTACTAATTCCCGAACTCTTTTTTTCCGACAGTGACACATGTATCAAAGCAAATTCCTGTCGCGGCGCCCTTGTGTTCTTCATGCTGGACTCTCGTGCAGATAACCATATATCTTTTTAGCATTTTCAAACTTTACACACTACACTGACAATAACAAATAATATAACACGCTGACAAAGGAAAACAAAATATAGCCATTTAAAGTTTTATTATACAGGAGATTCTCTACCCGGCAGGTGTTTATCATGTCCGTCCGTCCGTCCATCCATCCACCCACCCACTCATCCATCCATCCATCCATATCCTTGGTCACCGATTGGTTAGGTAATCACAGCCCAGTACGCCTTATGGCGTCTTGCAGGGCAGCAACAAACTCTCTCCTCATCTCACGGTACTCTGCCCCGGCTGTTCTGCATGCTACTCATTTCTGCTTCTGCAGTTCTCCGCCAGGTAGCCTTGGGTCGTCCTCTCTCTCTTCCCCCCCCCCCTTCGGGTGTCCATATCACGGCTGTTTTAGCGATGTTGCTTAGGTCTCTTCGGAGCACATGACCTATCCATTTCCAGCGTTTCTTTTTTCCTCTGCAACTATGACATGCATATCTTCTAGTTTATATTGGGCAAGCTGGTCTCTATTATTTATTGTCTGTGGCCAGCAAACATTGAAAATCATTCTGAGCCGGGTTGCGTCATGTTTACCATGTAAGTAAAAATTCGCTAGAATTTTGCTGAAAAACATTTTGTTTTACCCCGCGGCACACCTCTATCTCGCGCAGCAGTCGTGGCACACCTCTGTCTCTATATTTCTCGCGATAGTCACGGCACACCTCTATCTTTCTCGTGGCAGTCACGGCACACCTCTATCTTTCTCGCGGCAGTCACGGTACACCTCTATCTCGCTCGCGGCAGTCACGGCACACCTCTATCTTTCTCGCGGCAGTCACGGCACACCTCTATCTTTCTCGCGGCAGTCACGGCACACCTCTATCTCGCTCGCGGCAGTCACGGCACACCTCTATCTTTCTCGCGATAGTCACGGCACACCTCTTCTTTCTCGCGATAGTAACGGCACACCTCTATCTCTCTCGCGGCAGTCACGGCACACTGTTTGAAAAATTATGCACTACACTTCCGCATTCCCACTACGACAAATTTAAATGGCTTAGTAAAAACAACCAGTCTCATGGGTGATCAGGAAAAGGAGATGGACATATGTTGGTCACTTGATGAGAAGAAATTATCAGAGAATCCCAAAACAAGCTATCAACTGGAACACAACAGGCCGAAGAAAAAGGGGCAGACCGCGTGAAACACTGAAGAGGACATTATTAAGAGAGGCCAAGTTAACAGGAATAAAATCCTTTGATGAGGTTGAAAGACTCGCCGACAGGAAAAATTGGCGAACTACTTTGCGAGCCCTATGTGACGTTTAACGGCACGGGAAGGATATAAGATATATAAGATAAGTAAAAACATAAGGAAATTACATCTATTTGGTTTTATTCTTTACTTTAGTGATTGAAATTTTAAATAAAGATTTAAATTTTAAATAACTGTTGACAAGTTAAATATAGATGCATGGTCTCGCTGCCTGTTACAAACATGGCGGTCTTATGTGGTCTTCGGAATTTTTGTCGTAGTATCGAGAGCTTTATTATACTTCTCTCAGCAGGTCCACAAGAAGTGGGGTACCCATTTCTACAGCTGGGTGACTTGGGCGCCTCTGGGCGGGATTCGAAACCCCCCTCCCTTCGCCGTGAGAGACTAGAGCACTAATCACTTCGCCACTCAGATAGCCAAGAATTGTTCACTCCGAACCTTGTGTTTCAGCAAGTTCGCTGAGGCAGTGGTTCCCAATCAGCAAAAAGTCTGCGGATCCTCTGTTGTTTTAAAACCCAGGCCACAGACCCACCATACTTCGGAAAAGTTTCCTATCTGTTTGGTAGCCATGTGCTTTAAATGCACAAGAATTCAGTTCAGAAAATGCGCGTAACCCTTCCAGGGTAAACGCTAGACAACACTGAAAAAAATAAGAGCACAAACTTGGTGAAGTCTCAAAAGGACAGTAATGTAGTTAGGACAAAAATAGACAGTAATTAATATTCCTACTTGTTCTGACACATGAGCAGAATATGAAATGTGTGACAGCTAAACAACCTAAATACGGTGAAAGAAGTCGTGCCTCTTTTTTTCCCTCACAGATTCAATGAAACATCGGTTGTCACACATTTCACAGTGAATATATATATATATATAAAGACCTTCAGTTTTTGTCACGGACCCCCAAAGACGTACCACCAGTTGAGAACCACTGCCTTAGGGAATGTTTTGTACATAGCAGAACGCCTAACAAAAGATGCCCACATCTACAACCCCCCCCCCCCCCTCAAAAAAAAAGCATAAACACACTGAGTATAGGCAGCAGAGATCTTGTATGACACAAGGAACTTGCACTAACAAACCTGCCGCTCTCCGTTCTTTGTCTCGAAGTCTGAACTACCTGAGATGCCAGAATAAACTGTGTATTTCAAGAAAGACAGCATCGCTGGATTCAAACAAACAAACAAATAAGAAAGATTTTTTTACCAAGATGAAAATCGCGTGCTCTCTCCCTCCCTCCCTCTCTCTCTCCTCTCTCTCTCTCTCTCTCTCTCTCTCTCTCTCTTTCTGCCCATGTTAAAAAAAGGAATCATTTAAGACTACTTTTGCTCTATTTTATTTGTTACTTTTAAGACGCGGCAGACCCAGGATAGGGGGAACAAAGAAGACAGAGACACCTGGCCAAGTAGTCCCGAGTCAGAGATTAAAAAAAAGATGGACAACACCTGGAGACGGATATAAGAAACACCCATGGATGGATGGATGGATGGATGGATCACTCAGGCTTAACGCGACAGACAATGAAGAGATGAACAAATGTAAATAACTTCGTGAAGTTACCAATGAATATTACATTTATCTTCTTTTGCTTTTTTTTTTTTAACCTGGTTATTTTTAGCCTTTTCCTTATTTATTTGCTGGGGCATTGCCCTGGGCTTTGAAGCGTTTACATGTCCCAAACTTGTCATGCCCGGCTCTCTTGTGTCATGTGACACCTACGAGACTGCCCGTAATGTACAGGAAGCCGCTCTGTCATTCTGCTTTGACTATACACGTGGACAAAATGTCGCTTATCATCCCCCCGCCTTTTTTTTTTTGGGGGGGGGGTACTTTTATCCATCGGTACTTCTATCATGCTCTTCTCACTCCCACTGGACCTTTCTCGTCCCGCCTATGTTTGTCTGTCTACTGTGGCTTCTTCTTTCGCTAACTTTTCACAGTCCTTCATCATCAGAGCTTAGCACAAGAACAAAAGAGGCACCACAGCGATCAGGAATGCAATTCTTCTATTCCCGCTATGGTCCTGGTGGAGGAGGAGGAGGAGGCAAAGACAGGATTCCTCTGTTCAGACTCGTCATGAAGAGCCCATTTTTTTTGTTTATTCCAGTCTTCTCATCTCGACTCATTCCCCCTCCTCTCCACCTATAACCCAAATCTTTTTTTTTTTTCATTGTCCTCTTTTTACTCAGAGTATTTCATGAAAGGGAGTTCTCAGACCACGTTTCGATTTGGTGTGGGGTGGGGAAGAAATAGAGGGAGATGGGGGGGGGGGAGTCCTCATTTTAATGCAGCATTACAGTGCTGTTTCTTACAGGAGCCTCAATGCGCGCCCTAGTTATTTTCATCTCCTCGTTCCAATTTCATCATTGATGGTATTAATTCCCCTTATCTGGGTAATTTCTAGATTTGTTGCCCCTGCACTTCCATCAGAGTTTGAGGGTCTTCGCGAGCATTATAATTCTTTGTAATCATCAGTTTATGATCCTGCATCCAGTCGGATTTCAGATCCGCTTTAGATGGCTTTCATTCCGGAGGCATTTCTTTCTGTGTTGTTCCGTCGCTCTGGAGATGTTTCTTTCTTTGTTGTTTCGTCGCTCTGGAGATGTTTCTTTCTGTGTTGTTCCGTCGTTCTGGAGATATTTCGTTCTGTGTTGTTTCATCGCTGTGGAGATATTTCTTTCTGTTTTGTTTCGCCGTTTTTGAGATATTTCTTTCTGTGTTGTTTCGTCGCTCTGGAGATGTTTCTTTCTGTGTTGTTCCGTCGCTCTGGAGATGTTTCTTTCTATGTTGTTCCGTCGCTCTGGAGATATTTCTTTCTGTGTTGTTTCGTCGCTCTGGAGATATTTCTTTCTGTTTTGTTTCGCCGTTTTTTAGATATTTCTTTTTGTGTTGTTTCGTCGTTTTTGAGATATTTCTTTCTGTGTTGTTTCGTCGTTCTGGAGATATTTCTTTCTGTGTTGTTCCGTCGCTCTGGAGATATTTCTTTCTGTATTGTTTCGTCGCTTTGGAGGTGTTTCTTTCTGTGTTGTTTCGTCGCTCTGGAGGTGTTTCTTTCTGTGTTGTTTCGTCGCTCTGGAGATATTTCTTTCTGTGTTGTTTCATCGCTCTGGAGATATTTCTTTCTGTTTTGTTCTGTCGCTCTGGAGATATTTCTTTCTATGTTGTTTCGTCGCTCTGGAGGTGTTTCTTTCTGTGTTGTTTCGTCGCTCTGGAGATATTTCTTTCTGTGTTGTTTCGTCGCTCTGGAGATATTTCTTTCTGCTATGCTTCGTCACTCGTATACATTTCTTTCTTTGTTCCTCTGTCGGTCTTTTCGGGATCTTTATTTCAATTTTATGGCATTTAGCAATCTACTTTCTTCTTTGTTTTGACACTCGTCTACGCTTACAAATTTATCTCCGCCTGTTGAATCATCATCATCATCATTATCATCATCATCGTGTTCCTTTTTCAGCACGAAGGTTGGCAGTGATGATTCTCCAGCGCTTTCTCATCCCTTATTGTATCACGTCCACTCTCGTACGTTTATCTTCCCATCTACATCGATTCCGTCCCTTTGATACGGGCAAAGTATTTTGTTTTCTTGACCCTTACCTCCTTAAGAAGTTCGGGTCGCATTTTTTCAGTTGTTTCTAACACTTGCACATTTGTTATTTTTATTTTCCTGTTGGATACATTGTTCTTGTATGGGACCACAGAGCTTAGTTCTTAGTTTGTTTTTTTTTGTGTCGTTTATTGGGCTAGCAGATGCTCCTCAATGTTTCGTAGTTAGCGTAGTACCGGAGGGTATTTTCAATGCTTGTAAGTGGATAAGAGGATGCATTTTAGAGCATAAATGGAAACCTTTACATTTGTATATACATGGTTATATGCACAGACTTCAGAGTCCAGGCACGTCCCCGACAAAGGAGAACGGAGAAGAAAATCTGGGGGTTCCTACTGCTGACAGCAGGATTAATGAAGGCAACCCGACTCCCGGTTTAGATACCTGAGCGTAAGAAGAAGAAGACGTATACGCATGGCAACAACAAAACAAAAAATAATTGCCATGTCTACTCATCACAAACTGGAAACGAAAGAGTGAGGTCTAGAAAGCGGAGACATAAATTACAATTTGCAGTACAGGAACCTAAATCATAACAGTCAGGACACTTCCATGTCTGCTCTGCTTGTAAACAGTCTATTTGTCAGCGCCCAGGACATCAGGCTGTGGACACTATACAAGTTGTTGTAAAGATATTTTCCAGTTAGTTTGGTATATGTCTCGGTGGGCGAGGCAAAGTGTGGTGAAGTGGATGTGGTTGGTTCTTGATATTAAAGTATATACAGTGTTATTGTGCCCTGCACTGATTATGTTGTAAATATATGTGATATGTAGCTGTTGGTTATGACACCATCGAGCACCCCGAACTCAGGTTGGTTGTGTATGAGTTTTGGTTAGTAGAGATGATTTCGTAAAGATGATAGCGCATGTGCTGAGTGCACCCACAGGCATGTATGGCAAGGTTGTGGTATGAGCTGGGATGATGTTAATATGTATTATAAACAGCTGATATGGGCTGTCGAACGATAATGTTTTTGATCTATGCTGACAGTATAGTATGATTTACTTATGTAAGAGATCTCGAACGATGGTTCAATTATGTATATTTCTTGCCATGAGTTCTGATGTCGCTGTGATGCGTATATAGTATGTATGTAATGTTGAGCTTTAAATATGATGCTTATTACAGCTGGTCGGAGGGACAGATTTATATGTTCTAGAGTTCATAATAAATGCCGTTATGAGGGCTCTCACTCTTGTGACAATGCTTTGTTTGTGTGTGATGTTAATATTCAATGGCATTGATGAATATATGTATGCATACACATTGAATGTATTGACTGCTAAAGCATCTTATGACAACGAAAGCTGATATGAGTGAGGAATACTGACTTGCATATTTTATTTCAGATATGTACATATATATGTCTGTGTGTGTGTTCTGTGGTCCTTATGTGTGGAATGTGGTCTGAACCGTTGCTGGTATTGTGTGTGTTCATGATGAGTGTCTTGAAGCTGCCGTAATAAACTTATTTTCTTAGTTATTTTGCACACTGAGATATTTGTTTTGTATTTGGTATGAGAGATGATGAGAAAGTAAAGTAGACATAATATCTGTAGGTTGTTGGCTAACAAGGATCGGGGGACCGGGACCGGTTGTGATCAGATTTTCTTCAAAATTGGGGTTGGGGGTCACAGTACGTTTGTACCATTGGAAGAATTTAATTATTTAATTACCCCCTCATAAGTCCCCCACGCTTTCCCTTACATGCCCCCCCCCCCCCCCGAGAGACTTTCAACAACTATTAGAAAGTGTCTATGCCAGCTGCTCCAGTCAAAAAGTTCATGACAAGATCTCCTGGTACATCCTAAATCCCAGTACCTGCATGCTTTATTAAAATGATATACCGTAGACTCTCAGTTAAACGGCACACATGGGGATTTGTAGACAGCAGATAAATGTAGTTTATGGTTGCTTGAGAGTTACTATTGAAAATGGGCCTAACTAATACTATACTCCCATATCATACCTGAAACTCTGTATTGACTTAATATTAATACTGAAATACAGCCATTAAAGACAAACTTAACGTAATGTAACACAGTTTTATTATTTAAAAAAAACAACAACAACAAACAAACCTCGTGAATGCAGAGTGCAATTTTAGCTAAATGGCAGGGGCAATGAACCTTTCAACTTAATGAACTTCACAAACATTATTTTTTTCAACGTTCGAGTAACTTAGGGAAAAACCCTGACACGCATATACACATTTAAGAATGTTACAGCGCGGTGAGGCAAATTTAAACTTAACACTTTCGCTAGAAAATTGATTTCATATTAATTTTTATTTCAAGTATTATTTCTTCGATTTCTTAGCCGGTTGCTTGTGAGTATCAGTTGCTTGTGAGTATCGGTTGCTTGAGAGTATCGGTTGCTTGTGAGTATCGGTTGCTTGTGAGTATCGGTTGCTTGAGAGTACCGGTTGCTTGTGAGTATCAGTTGATTGAGAATACCGGTTGCTTGTTAGTATCGGTTGCTTGAGAGTATCAGTTGATTGAGAATACCGGTTGCTTGTGAGTATCAGTTGATTGAGAGCACCGGCTGCTTGTGAGTATCGGTTGCTTGAGAGTATCGGTTGCTTGAGAGTACCGGTTGCTTGAGAGCACCGGTTGCTTGTGAGTATCGGTTGCTTGAGAGTATCGGTTGCTTGTGAGTATCGGTTGCTTGAGAGTATCGGTTGCTTGAGAGTACCGGTTGCTTGAGAGTACCGGTTGCTTGAGAGTATCGGTTGCTTGTGAGTATCGGTTGCTTGAGAGTACCGGTTGCTTGAGCTCCGGTTAACGGAGAGTATGTTGTACGTACAATAGAATAATATTTAAAATATAACAGCTTCCGCTCCTTCGCTGTCTGTTTCAACTCTTTGAGTTTTGTTCCATTTTCTTTCTTTTTCTACTGCTTCTGTTAATCCCCCCCCCCCCCTTTTGCACTTGTAAAGAAGATATTACTTCTAGCATTCAGGTCGATCAAAGTCAATGGAATCACTTTTTTTTTAAAATGTATTCTCCATCCACGTCACTGGTGGCAAGAACTGCGGCTAAATTCACAAGAAAAATTAACGGGAGTTTCACAGTGTTGGCTTGTTAACGAAAGTTCCTTTATGTGAACGCGGCAGATGTTTGACATAATCAGAGGCGTCGGTGGGTCCACGATCTGCTATTCTGCGAACGACCATCGGGATCTGAAGGGTTGGCTTTTGTCCCATGTCAGCGTCTTTTCCCCATCGAATGATTGTGACCTGTGATCTCCTCGTCACAAATGAGCAATTTATCACAGCACATTTTTTTTTTTGGTGCACTCCACTTTGTTCGGTGATCATCATGTGACGTGTCCTTTCCAGAACGTTGTCCCCTCTCACACAGCCTCCCTGAAAAGCAATGCGGTCTTGTGCAAGTTGACCAGTGTCTCGGGATGACATATTCAGACTTTCTGTGATGTCCCATGTCACCCTGGGGCGAGGATGTCCCCTTTTTTTTCCCTTGCTGTCAGGCACTACTGCCTTTTGTTATCAATCTCTCCAAGCCATTATGTCTCCTGATGTGACCAAAGCATCTCACCTTTCTGACTCTGATAATATTTACAAACCATTTTTCTACGACACCTAATCCCGTCAATATCTCTTTATTTGATTTTCATTCTATCCATGATATTCTAAGCGTCCTTCTATAATATTTGATTTGATTTTCTTTCTATTCATGATATGCTAAGCGTCCTTCTATAACATTTGATTTGATTTTCTTTCTATCCATGATATTCTAAGCGCCCTTCTATAACATTTGATTTGATTTTCTTTCTATCCATGATATTCTAAGTGCCCTTCTATAACATTTCATTTCAAATGAAGTAATTCTCTTTTTTTTTCCCAGTGATTTGCTCTGTACATGCCAAAAACTGACTTTTTGCAAACTCTCACAAACGTCAGTGTCATTCAGTCGTTTCACAGATTCGCCTGAACCAAGCTCTTCTGATTTATCAGATTCGTGCATTTTGTTTTTGTTTTTGTGGTCATTATGCACACGTTCTGACTTTGAACTGCACCACTTCTCTCAAAGTTGACTGCCACTCTAATTCTAGGCACCGCACCACTTTCATGCCGCAGGGGCGTGAAGTGTTAGCGCCTTCACATTTCTGGGGCACCGCAGCGCCTTGACTTGCTGTCTATGTTTCATTTGGGGGGGGGGGGAACCCCAGGTACCCCCATGAGGCTGAGGTGACCCGGTTGCCTCTGATTATGTCAAAAATCCGCCCCGAGTAGGAAATCGAACCCCGGGACCTTCTGATCGGCAGGCAAGTGCACTAAAGCCTACACCACGGAGGTACCTGGCTGCCATGCAGCACAGCAAGCTTTCAGCATCTCTAAACAGAAGCGGCCAAGGAAGCTGAGATATCGGCAATGTAGTTAGAGGCTACAAGGTACCTCGCTTCATCTCAGTGCTGTCCACCGACAAACAGCCTGCGTCACAACAGCTTGAGAGGCGTTGTTAAGACCAATGTGGAGCTCACAAAGAAGCCTGGTACCGCAGTCAGCTGGGAGGACACTGGCACGTCTTCCTGACCTCATCTTCCTTTCCGGGCATCACGGCATGAAAGATCTGGCATATCCAGCATCATGTCTACTCATCTCCAATGATGAGGGGGCGTTCTGGTTAACTGAGTGGTTTGGTGGTACAGAGCTCAAGTTCCAGCAGTGGGTCTTTTTTTTTTTTAACAGGTCCGCCAAGCCTCTAGAAATGGGTACAAGAGAAATCTGGGAAAGTAAATGTGGCCAGGTGATGCTGACGACATCACACTTTCATATGCTGAAGGTCTTGGAAATACGGGCCTAACACCTAACACACCCCCACCCCCACCCCACCCCCACCCCAAGTATGTCTTAATGGCATGGAAACGGGGACTTTACCTTTTACCAGATGCTCCAGTGGGATAGTATGGTTTCCCCTCTCGGCTAGGCGACTGCTCATCCTACTGTAGTTCATGGTCGGAGTGATCGTTATTCTCTCTCTCTCTCTCTCTCTCTCTCTCTCTCTTGTATATTAAGGAGAAAGTGCTTTGTATCTTTCCAGCTTAACCACACAAAACTCTCACTTCTACAGTCCACAAGCCTCGTTGTTTCCTTTCGCTAAAACACGCATCTTCTTATAATTGCTTCAAGAAATGAGGGGGGAGGGGAGGAAGCCATATCGTCGTCGGTGCATGCAACCTTTACACAGTCAACCGAAGGAACAGTAAAGAGCTTAATATACCAGTGAATCGATGGAAAGAGCTTAATATAACAGTCAACTGACGGAACAGCAATGAGCTTTTATAACACTGGACGGAACAGAATACAGCTTAATATAATATAACAGATGGAACATCAGAGAGATAAATGTTAAAGTCAACCGATTGAACAGAAAAGAGTTTAACATAACAGAACAGATGGAACAGCACAGAGCTTAATAATATAACAGAACAGATGGAACAGCATAGAGCTTAATAATATAACAGAACAGATTGAACAGCAAAGAGCTTAATAATATAACAGAACAGACGGACCAGCAAATAGCTTAACATAACAGGACAGACGGACCAGCAAATAGCTTAACATAACAGGACAGACGGACCAGCAAATAGCTTAACATAACAGGACAGACGGACCAGCAAATAGCTTAACATAACAGGACAGACGGACCAGCAAATAGCTTAACATAACAGGACAGACGGACCAGCAAATAGCTTAACATAACAGGACAGACGGACCAGCAAAGAGCTCAATATAACAGAACAAACGGAACATCAAAGAGCCTAATATAACAGAACAAACTAACTCTACACGTATTGAAACTGTTATATTCTCTGTGCCCTTAAGACCTAATCATAAAACTGATTACCAGTCACATAACTTTCATCTGCTATAAAGATTTATAATTTACAACAACAGTCTACATTTATAAACGGTAAAACTCTGTAACACAGTTACGTATTTTATAATAATGGTGTGCATTTGTGTAATAACGGTTTATATTTCATAATAAAAAGACCATAACCTAGGGTAAAGTACGTAATCGAAGATTTCTAA